>LZPO01097202.1:38237-58194 GCA_001675575.1 Neotoma lepida | reverse complement strand
CCCCCCCCATCCACTCCTCCTCCATTCAGAAAGGGGCAGGCCTCCCATGGGAGTCAACAAAGCATGTCATATCATGTTGAGGCAGGACCAAGCTCCTCCCCCTGCATCAAAACTGGGCGAGGCATCCTTGCATGGGTAATAGGTTCCAAAAAGCCAGCTCATATGCCAGGGACAGATCCTGGTCCCACTGCTAGGGGCCCCACAAACAGACCAAGCTACACAACTGTCATCCACATGCAGGCCTAGGTCAGTCCATGCAGACTCCCTAGCTGTTGGTCCAGAGTCCGTGAGCTCCCGTTCAGCTGTCTCTGTGGGTTTCCCCATCAGGATCTTGACCTCCCTTGCTCATACAATCCCTTCTCCCTCTGGCCAACTAGACCCCCGAGCTCAGCCCAGTGCTTAGCTGTGGATCTCTGCATCTGCTTCCATCAGTTACTGGATGAAGGCTCTCTGTTAACAATTAGGGTAGTCACCAATCTGATTACATGAGAAGGCCAGTTCAGGCACCCTCTCCACAATTGCTAGGAGTCTTACCTGGGATCATCCCTGTGGATTCCTGGGAGTTTCCCTGGTACCAGGTTTCTCCCTAACCCCAAATGGCCTCCTCTATCAAGATACCTGTTTCATTACTCTTCCCCTCCATCCCACCCTCAGCTCGACCAACCTGACGTCTCATGTTCCCATCCCCTCAGTCCCATCCTCCACTCCCCCACCCCCCACCCCCGTTTACTCAGGAGATCTCATCTATTTTCCCTTCCCAGGGTGAACCATGTGTCCCTCTTAGGGTCCTCCTTGTTACCTAGCTTCTCTGGGGCTGTGGATTGTAGCCTGGTTATCCTCTGCTTTACATCTAGTATCCACTTATGAGTGAGTACATACCATGTTTATCTTTCTGGGTCTGGGGTACTTCACTCAGGATGATTTTTTTCTAGTTCCATCCATTTGCCTGCAAATTTCATGATGTTATTGTTTTTTACAGCTGAGTAATACTCCATTGTGTAACTCTACCACATTTTCTTTATCCATTTTTCAGTCTGTTGTACTTTTGTCTGAGTGATCTAGCTACTGCTGAGAATTGGATATTAAAGNGACCTACGTTATTATACCTGTACCTATATATTCCTTTATGTCCTATAATGTCTGTTTTGTAAATTTGGGAAGGGTAAACTGATTCCTATTATTTAGTTGTTTTCCTGGTTGGTTCAATTATTGCTTGCTCTTCTTGTTTAGATAGATTTATTTTATTTATTAATACTGTTTTGTGAAATCTGTGTTGGAGTGTGGGTGCATGTGTGCCATGGCAGGCGTATGTGGAGGTCAGACCATAACGTTCAGGGGTTTTCTCCCTCAAACAGGGGTCCTGAGTCCTGGGGATCAAAGCTGGGTTGTGAGAGGCTTGCATGGCAGGCCTTTTTACCAGCTAAGCCATCTTGTCACCCCCGCTGGCTCCTTTCTTTTATCCCCACATTTCCATTAGGTGTTTGCAGGTTTACTGAGTTGGAAACAATTGGTTGTTTCTTAGTTTTCCTTTGTTCACTTATTCCTCTCTTTGCACTCGTGATTGAGACTGCCTTTTCCCTCCTTTGTGTGTAAGATTCTGTTAAGAATTGGATGTAACACTGGCTTGGTGGGCATGAATTGCTTGAAATGTCTTTATTTCTATTTTGTTTTTATAAGATAACTTTTCTGAATACAGTAATTCTTGTCCTTAGTTACTTACTTCCAAGGCTTGAAATACATCATTGCTTTCTTAGCTTTCAGGGTTTCTGCTGAGATGTCTAATGTTATTGTGATGAGTTTGCCTTTGTAAGGGAGTTGGCACTCTCTCTTGAGTCTTTTAATGCTGTTTCTTTGTTTTGTACTCTTAGAATTTTGACTACAATGTGTTGTGACAGGGTTATTCTCTGGTCATGTCTATTTGGGGTTCTAAATACCTTTTGTTCCTGGATGTACACTTCTTCCCTTGGATTTCGTANATTTCTCTATAATCTCTTCATTGAATTTCTCTATGCCTTTAGTTTCTTGTCTCAGTTCCTTCTTCTACCCCACAGATTCTTAGGTTTGGTCTCTTGAGCAGACCTCATAATTCTTTAGTCTATGATCATGCTTATTCATTGATGTCTGGCTGTAATATTTCCTCAGCCTTTTCTTCTATCACTGCAACTCTCTTTTCTGGCTGCTTGTAGACTTCTTGGTGATCTTAAAGATATTAATTTTATTTTTAAACTATGTAATGTGTATGTGAGCGCAGATGCCCATGGAGGCCAGAAGAGGGCATCCGATCCCCTGGAGCTGGAGTTACAGGTAGTTGCGAGCTGCCCGCCACTGGTCCTGGGGAGTGAACTCCAGTCCTCTGAGTGTTATGCTTTAACTGCTGAGCCCTCTCTCCAGCCCCTTATTGGTGATATTTATGATTGTGCTATTTATTTGACTGAGGTTTTCTTTCCCAAGATTTGTTCTTTTTCCCCCACAAGATCTTAGTTTCCCTGCTGAACTTCTCATCTGGGCTTTTGACATTCTCTGCCGAATCGGTTTGTAACTGTCTCCTGAGTTGGTTTCCACACTTCAATCGTCTGTTTCTTTGCTTTCTCTTTGCCTCACTGGTCATCTTTAGGATAACTTTTTATTTTTTTCCTGATATTTCAACCACTTGCATATTTCTGGAGTCTTTAGTTAGGGGGTTACATACAGTCTTGGGGGGTACATGCCGTGTTGCTTTTCTTTTTCATGTTTCTTATGTTTCTATGCTGTAGTTGGTCATCTGTCCACAGTTTTATTTCAGGATTTTCTCAGTGACAATCCCCCTTCTGAGGGCTCAATCCTCAGNACCACTCAGGGAGAAAATAAACCACTGTATGTGATAATAAGATACAGAAATATGGTAATAATACATTAAAATTATTACTATATCACCAGTGGCCACAGATTAGAAATTGGCAAAAAATAATGCAGAGTATATTATAAAGTTAAAATTATTTAGCGTACATCTAAAAAGAGGCAAATGAATTAAGTAAAGGTCAGAGTCATGGAAAGGAGAAAAGGAAAGGAGAAACATGGTGCATAGATAGTGGGAGGGGAAAAGGAATAATGGATAAGATTGACGTGAGCAGGGGCAGAAGAAAAGCGAGAGATGAAGAAACTTGGCAACACAATGAAAAACAATCAAAGATAAATGTAATTAAAAGCATGAAAAAAAGTAATAAAAAGTGTTAGAGTAAAAATACTAGCCAAGGTACAATAAAAAGAAGAAAGCAGAGAGGAGAGGAGAATAAAAAGATGAAGAATGAAAGGTTTCTTTCTCCTCTAAATGTGGTCTTTCAGGTNTGTGGGAGGGATGTGAGCTGGAGTCAGAGCAGCTTGTTTTCCCACAGTTTAGATGGTGCTGAGCCTAGACTAGTCAAGTAGGAGATATCTAACCTGGCTCTCTTCCTTTTAGGACCTTCTTTGAGTATCAGAGGCATCTTCTGGCCACACTTACTTAGCCTTATAGTCCATGGACCAGGCAGGTCCCTCTAGGGTACCTAATGCTCCAGACAAGTGGTATCTCCCAAGTGTGTTTGGGGAGGGAGAAGGGAACCCAGCACTGAGTCTGGGTAGGAGGGACAGTCTCTGTGCTTTCAAAACCTGCTCAGCATTAGACACCCTGCTGGGGGAGGAAGCTGTGGAAGTCAAGAACTACCAGTGACCTCAGAATTCTTGATCCCATTGGCAATGAACCTTGTGGCAGGTAGAAGGCATGAGAGGCCTGGCCACTCATTGACCTCAGGCTTGGGGCGATCAGACTCCATTGTCATCCTCAGGTGATGGACTCATTTCCTAGCTTCAGAATGTAGGGCAATCCACTACTGTAGTCTGCACTGCCCAAGCCAAGTCTTCTGTCACCTGACCTTTTTGATATATTCCAGATTGGCTCTCATCTTCTCCTTGTAGCTGTTTTCCACTCTGGGTCTGTGGCAAACTAACCCCAGGCCCATTGATGTATGATTGTTTCTTGTTATCAGGTCCCCAGGGTAGCTTGGTTTTAAGTGATATATTTCCTCTCAAGATGACACCCACCTGCAACTCTTTGAGACTTGGGGAATAACAAAATAGATGGCTTCTCCAGTGTTGGCCAGGCATGCCAGAGGAGTCACTGTCTAGATTTGAGGCTTGCTAGAACTGTGAGCTTATCCTGTGGATGGGACCCTNTTCTGTTCTCACCATGATGAGCTGGTTTTACACAAAGCTTCTGATTTTCTTCCTACTGCTCAGGAGCCGCCGCTGGAGCTGAGTGTGTCCCCTCCTCTCTCAGCCACAGTCCTTTTGTTTCTCCACACCCTTCAGCAGCCCAGCGTCCCCTTTGTGATTTCCAATCTTTCTCTTCAGAATAGAGTCCATTCTCTGTTATCCCAGCTCTTCTCCCTCCCCGTCACAACAAGGCAACTTCTGATCTTCCATCTTCTCCTGCCCTTATTTCAAGCCACTGTTTCTTACAGTAGCTGACAGGGGTGAGCTGGGCTGGATGTGATGTCCCCTTTCCACTTCCATTACCTTTGCGACACGGACACCTATTCTTCTCTATCTATACTGCCATTTTGCTATTTTTCAAACATGCCAAGGATAATTCTTCCTTGTAGCCCTTGAGTTCACTGTTACCTCTACTTGAAATGCAATGCCAACATACATGCATGGCTCACTTCCTCCCAGGCCTCAGATCTCTCTCCAAGGTGTTCCTTGGCCATCTTAGCCAAACTGAAACCTGACGCCACTGCATTGCTACTTTTCAGTCTTTTAAAGTTTACATTTATTTACTTATTTATTTGGCATACACGTGCTGTGATGTGTCTATAGAAGCTAGAAGACAACTTTTGGGAGTCAGTATTCTCCTTCCATGATGTGGGTTCTAGAGATTGGACCGAGGTCATCAGACTTGGCAGCAAATGCATTTATTAATGGAATACCAAGTGCTCACAGCTGGAGAGTGGGCTGGCCAGTCGCAGTACACCTGTTATAGCAGTGACATAGATAAACTAATTTTTTCTCCTCTTTGGGGTAAGGGCTGCAGGGGTGGGATAAGATGATGGTGTGGACCCTTTTAGTACCGACTGTCGCCTGGACTGCAGAGGGCACATCATCTGCCTGATACAGGAAGCCAGTCCTGTCCAGCCACTCCCTACTCCAGCACCACGCATCCCTCTGTCCACCTGCTCTCAGAGCTTATCAAAAGTTCCTGTTAAAAGCGCTGTGCCTAACACCTCATGACTTCCAACAGTTGCATTTTTATCAGCCTGGTGGTGATTTTGTCCTTCTGGCCCAACGACTATATTTTCCAAGAAAACAAGCTTCTTCAAAATGCACTGTCCTTCTGCCAAGCAGGAGAACGCCACCTCATCTGTGGTGGACGCCAGCATTTAGGAGGGAATAATTTTCTTTCATCTGTTCAAGCAAATCTTTCCCCAACACTTGTAAGGCTGATTGCTGCCAATCTAGTGGAGCAAACACAGCCATTTAGAGAGAAAGGCGTTAGGAATCAGAAGATACTTAGAGCATTTTAAAGAGGGCGGACTCCTTTTCTGTTCTTATTTTCCACCGGGTTGTGTGTGTGTATTGTTCCCCCCTCCACTCCGCCCTGCACCCCCCAGCATTCATTAAGTCTTCTGGTTTTGAGGAGGGAGGTGGAATATATTCACGTGGGTTCCATTACACAGCATAATGAAAATATGCTGAGATAGCGTGCTGTCTATGGACACATACGTGTGTATACTTCCTGTGTGCATGCACAAACAGTGTGCATATGCAGCGTGCATGCAGCTTTTGTACATGGGAAGAGAGAAGAGGAAAGAGAAACTCTCCCTTTGAGTTCATTTCTTTTCATCGCTGTCCAGACATGAAAGGAGGTAGTACAGACATCTGGTAAGCTCCATCCTGGCCCCGGCGCTCATTCTCCATATCGTATGCACCAGGCACTGCCACTTTTACCTCTTGCAACTCAAACATGGGAAAAGAGGAGGGAAAAAAAGAAATAAAATAAAACACTCCCTCCAAAGAGCAGAGCCACGGGAATTGCAGGACTAAGAGCAAATAATGATTTCCTTCTCTGCTTTTTAAGTAAATACTGCTGCACAATGAGCTATCGGGCAGGACAGGTGCAAAATAATAGACTCCTTTTCTGGCCTCCTCAGCCCCCATGGGGCCACTGCTAACTGCATCGGGTACTCAATTTTCTTTTGTCATTTAAAAATGTGTTTGTGGATTCCTGTGGGGGTGGGGAAGGAGGGGGCGAGCCCTGGTCTAGAATCACCAAGAGGATTTATATTTTTGCTTTATTAATGGAAAGCTACCTGTCGGTGCCAGATTTGTCTTCCCGGGAAGGCTTTTAATGCATCTATCCAATGCGATGGGGCTTGGGAGGGAGAGTCCACTGCAATCAGCAGATTGAGTCTTATGGGGACAGGCGGCATGGATACTAGGAACAGCTTCTCCGGCAGAGAGGGAACTGAGCTTGCCTGGGTCTCAGTTTCCTACTCTACGACAAGAAGAGGGGATATGTTTCTCACCTGTCTCAAGGTGTTTGTTCATGGTAAACTTATTTTAACCTCACGATGGCCTTGGAATATCACAACTCCTCAGGACAGTAAAGGACACAGGGAGGAGCAACATGGAAGAGGTTCCACTTCAGAAAGGATTTTATTCAATCAGGTAACGAATCCTTTCTCATTCTTCATTCTTAGAGCAGTTCATTGCTTCAGATAAAGTCAGACACAATCGCCGAAGCATCTGGCTAGAGGGGACCCCAGAGCTTGTCTCATTCAGAGCCTCCCTCCAGACCGGGTANCTCTGTGGCTGTGATGGATTCAGGCCTTCACCTCACGTGCATCTGTCCTTATCAAAGGAAAAGTCTCGAATGGAGAAAACGTGTGCCTCCAGCAATGATTTCCAGAAATACTGTATTATCGGAGGTAATTATAAATTTTATAGACCATCTCCTGTTTGCTCACCTCCTATCCTCTAACAAAATAATAGAGTTCTTTTAAATTTTTTTTTTATTTTTGTTAAGTTAATTGTGTTTCTGTGTGACTATGTGCACAGAAATGCAAGTATCTGTAGAGTCCAGAAAAAGCAATCAGGTCCCCTGGAGTTGGGCTTGGCAGTGGTTATAATGCCTAGCATGGGTACCAGGAACCAAACTTGGGTTCTCTGCAAGAGTAGTCTGTGCTCTCAACCGATGAGCCTTCTCTCCAGCCCATAAGAGTGGTTCCTGCAATCTGCAATGGGATGCATAAGGGTGCTCCTCCTTCTGCATCCATCCACTGCAACAATGCAGGNACAATCTAGATCTGCCATGGGCAGGAATTGCCTTGAAGCTCGAGAACTTGGGAGGTTTCTGGTGTGATACGAGTCTAAAAAAAAAAACACCTTCCTCTCTTTCCATAGCCTGGGTCAGCTAGCAGAAACTCCGAGGGACTAGAGAANTTTCTTCAGGTCCAAGTTGAGTGCACTCTGTGTTGCCTTTTGGAGCACTCTCTCCTTGGGAGCTCCACTTCTCCAGGGACTGTCCCCATCTCACTGCCCTCACCTGGTCTTCAGAGCTCTTGAGGTATGCTATGGCTGGGAGATCAATGTCTGCTATGGAGATGAACCAGCGAGACTCAGTGTCCATAGCATCTGAGGCCCAGCTAGTTCCCCACACTGTCTTCCCCTTCCTGCTCAGCCTGGGACCAGTGTTTTCTTTTCTCCTCAGGAGGATTCCTGGGGAAGGTGATCCCACACTATGTGGAAACCCAAATTTACTATTTGTTACTTGGNTGCAAAACTTTGCTCAGTTTTCCTCACTGGTCTACTTCCTGGCTTCTGTGAGAATAAGGTACTAATTCATTAGCATTTATTAACAACTGTCCAATTTAGTTGAATAAATTAGCAGAAGCTGTGGCTTCTAGTTCTAAGGCCAGGGACATTTTGAAGAAGAGAAAAGGGAAAGGTTCAAGGACAAGTCCAGAGCTGAGGGCAGTGCCAGCAGAGGTCAGGACTAGTGGGTGCCCTGGTCAAGATCTCTGAGCACCTGGGGCAGCAGCAGGACAGTGGCACTGATGGGGATGAGGTAGCAGAGTCCACAGGATACCTGTCCATCTGCATGACAGACACAGAATGCGGTAGGTGAAGACAAGCTGTCTGCCTCACAGGTTTCAGTATGAATGCATCTCTTCCATGAGTTGGAGTAGTGGGAGAACAGAATTTCAGTACAGAGAGACATTAAGAATACTGAAGGGGCAGCAGTGATGCCGGCCTTTAATCCCAGCACTTGGGAGGCAGAGGCAGGCGGATCTCTGTGAGTTCAAGGCCGGCCTGGTCTACAGAGTGAGTTTCAGGACAGCCAGGGCTACATAGAGAGATCCTATCTGGAAAAACAAACAAACAAAAAAGAAGAATACCAAAGTGTCAGGAATCTGAGATTTTAAATTTTGTTTCTACTTTATTATATTTTATTTTAGATACAATATCTTGTTATGTAGCTCAGGATGACCCTGAATTTACTATGTGGCCCAGGTTGCCCTTAAACTTGCAATCTTTTTGCTCAAGCCTCCAGAGACTAGGGTCATAGGTGTGCACCACTGTGTCCAAATGAGAGCTGGATTTTACTTGTGTTTCTGTAATGTCCTATCTATGTACTAAATCATTATTTAACTGCCAAGTTAGAGTTCTTTTATCTCAGAAAAGGTAGCAATAATAATTCATAAAATTATTCTGATTATACAATGAATAGGATCTTGAGAAGTACCAGCCCATGGGTGGTTAGCTAATGTTAGATACTGTCTTAGACACTCAGGGTTGCTGTGATGTAATTCTACAGGTAGACGATATCTTAAAAAAAACTTCTCCTAGTTCCGGAAGCTTGATGTTCAAGGTCAAGGCTCCCGAGCGGCTGGGTTCTGTTGAATAGTGTCTTCNTAGCCAACAGGTGGTTTTCCTCTTGCTTTGTTCTCATGTAGGAGAGACCAGAGGGAAGCAGCCAGCGCTTTTGTGTCTTTTCTTCTAAGACTCACCTGTCATGACCTAATTGCTTCTAAAGTCCTACCTTCAAATACCATCNCTTCCGGTATTCAACTTCAACACATGAATTNGGGAAACAAAAACATTCAGATCAAACCAGATATTGCTNTTTGTCTTCCCCCACCTCCCGGTCTGAAGGACTCTCTGCCTGCAGACACACTCTNAGGAAGTATTTTAGAACGATCCTTTCACCTAGCTATTCTGATATTCCTGATANCAACTGTTCCCCCGGAAGAGATTCTTAAAGAATTCCCTTNGCACTGAGGATTAGTTGAGTGTCCCCTTAGACATATGGGAGAAGGACATCAATATCTAATGTATAACAGAAGAAAAATGAAGTGCTCAATAAACCAGATAAACATTTACAGAAACAAATGTCAGGCTTGATTGTAATAAACACGCAGNTAAAAGACTATTAAATTATGCGCTATTTTGCAAAACGCAAAGGGNTTAAAAATATGAACAGAGTCTTTCAAAGGATGCTGGCCAGGACAAGACACCCATATGCTTCTCACAGAGGTATAAAGAGGCAGAACCGCTCCAGGGTACCGTCACAATATGAAGCAACTGGCTCAAGGCAACAGATGAGAAAATTCAAAGGTGAATTCATAAAGCATCAACATTTAGTGCATGATGAAGGTGACATTTCAAATTAATGAAGTATGGGTGAATGATCAACGGATGTAGCTGGGACAACTGGATNGCCATCTGATAAAATATTCATTTGGATCCCTGTCTCGCCACTTATACCAAAATAAATTCCAGGTGGGTCAAATAAGCAAACAGGACAAAGTAATCCATACAGGCACTGTGAGAGAGCAGGGTGGGGGGTGGGGGGGTNATCCGTTATAATCTCAGAGCGAGGAAAGCCTTTCTCCAGAGAGGTCTTCAATTTTGTTTCCATAAATATATGATTTATTAGGTGCTAAGCAGCCAGAAAAATATTATCATGTGAAATACAGCCCAAGCTGGTGATAGCTGTGACTAATACTTCTGTAAGCAGATTCATCTGCCGACTTTGTGTCTGCAAGGAAGATGTTTTGTGATTCCATGATGTCTTTTACAACACTTCCCACGGGGAAGCACACCCAGATACAGGCAGCTGACGATCCCCTGGTGCAAAGTCCAGACTGGACATTGTAAGTAAAGGAACCCTTACTTTGCCTCTTTCCTGGGTCTTCTGCTTCTGAATATGTAGAAAGCAGCAGGGAGAAGCAGCAATATGGAGAAAGAAAGTAAAATAATAATTTTTTCTCAGTGTTTTCCAGTTTTTAAAGAATCTGAGAGCACTGGGTTTTTAATTTCGTTTTTGGAAAGAGCATACTGTGAATATATTGTATGTTATGAAACTCCTCCTCTAGCATCTGGGGCAATATTCTATAGCTGGAACCTTTGTTACTGCAGCAGCAAACGAACCAGTAGCTGCACCAAGTGAGATGGATAAAAACGCATTAGTCCATGGCAAGTTCTAGACTACATGAGTTTCCTATTGAATTTATGAAAACTCTTAGCTTTCAGAGCACTGTGGGTAGGAGAAAGAGAGGTTGTATGTAAAGAGTGCCTACACATCGATAGAGCAAGAGCAACCATCCACTAGAAAGTGAGAAAGGGTAAGAGCACCCCACAAGAGAGGAAATATAAATGGCTTCCATATGAGCAGAAAGGTCACTGATCCCATTGCTAATGAAGGAAATGCAAAACAGAGAGAAAAGATATCATTCTTCATGTACCATCAGAGCAAACATCTGAAATGGGACAAGACGTTGATGTTGACAGTGTGGGGAAAGCCATGCTTTGAAGTGTTGTTGGCAAGAACATCTACAGCTCCTGAGGTGAACTATTTACCAAGGGCGGTGGTTTGAATGGGAATGTCCCCCATAGTCTCGGGTGTTTGAACATTTGCTACCCAGTTGATGGCACTGTTTGGGGTACCAAAGGTGTGGCCTTGCTGGAGGAAGTGGTCACTGGGGGAAGNCTTTGAGAGTTTAAAGACTTGAGCCATTCTCAGTTTCCTCTCTTCTCTCTGCTTGTGAGTCAAGGTGTGAGCTCTTAGCTTGCTGCTCCAGCTACCATGCCTGCCACCTGCTGCCACACTGTCCCTACCATCATGGACTCTAACTCTCTGGAATAGTAAGCCTAAACAAATTCTTTCTTCCACAAATTGTCTTGGTCATGGTGTCCTATCACAGTGCCAGAAAAGTAACTAAAACACCAAGGTCCNATAAAACNTAACCTAAGTATGCAAGTTCCAGCAGGGCTGGGCACGTAACTCAATTCATAGTGNGTTTGCTGAGCATATGCAATGTCTTGGGTTCAGTTTCTAGCAACATATAAAACCAGGTGTAGTGGTATATGTTCTCCTTGGCTACACAGTAAGTTAGAGGCCAGCCAGGGCATAAGAGACCCTATCTTTCAAAATTCAGTTCCATATCTAGGAGCTTATTTTAGATCTTCCTAATGATAGGGCACTAGTTAAATGCATCATAATGTAAACATAACTTATAACATACAACANCTAAAAGAATGTGACTAATCTTTATGAACTGATATAAAGCAGTATTAAAAATCAGTTGACAAAAACCAACCAAAGAAACAAACAATAACCGTGAGTTCAGTTCTTCAGCACNCACATAAAAAGCCAGACACAGCAGTGCTGGGGAGGCAGAGATGGGAGGTGCTTGCTGGCCTGCCACTCGGGCTGAATCAGTGAGACTGGGTCCTTCCCAAAATAAGATGGAAAGTAGACAACTGACATTGACCTCTGATCTCCACACGCACATATACACATTCACATATATNGCCCTACACACATGCACACAAATGCACATGTACATCTACACATACTTCCACACAAACACTCTAATATAGAGATATTGGGTTTATTAGAGTAAAATTTGTGGAGTAGGAATTTTTATATATAAAACTGCCATTTTTTGTACATCAAATAGTCATAGAGATTTAACAAGATAATACCATAGTTAGGTAGGGAAACTAAGTGGCTGGGACACAGAAATACCAGGTGTATATTTTCAGCATTTACATATATGTCTCCCCTTTTGCATTTTTACTCAGGTACAACTGCTAATGCACGAGGAAAGATGATTTATTTACATCAAGATTTAGAGGACCAATCTAAACAGCAAGCTATAGTGGTTTGGGTAAATAAATTATGATTTTTCAAAATAGACTATCATGAAGCCATCAGAAATGAAGTTATGGAAGGATGCTCATACACATGGTGAGTAGTTTATGCTATGTGGATAATTTAAAACATAACCTAGAAAATGGAATGTTGTCATATTTGTATAAAGAGAAACATAAAATGATGTATAACCAAATAAGGTAATATACTCAGGAAAGGACAAGAAGTANCTGAACAAAAAATATTCTTGTCACAAATATTTCCTGAGTCCTTGTACATGAGTTNGTGAGAATGCTGGGTACAGTGATGTGTACAAAATATCATGATTCTCATGCTTATATAGAGTATAGTCAAGCAGGAAAGATACCAAAAGGAAGAAAGGGAACACATTAAATGAGAAGGAATGGCAAAAGTTGGTTGGAGGAAGCATCCCTGANGAAGCTGCTAAGACCTGAAAGATGCTGAGGAATGGGTCATCCAGAGATGGATGAGGATCTGCCATGGAAAGGAAGGGAACCCACTGAACACAGAGCAAGAGATGGGGAAAGAATGGGAAAGATGGGGGGAAAGGTCAGACACTGAGTANACAGGACTTTAGGGCTACTGCAAGGACCTAAGATTTTGTTCTCAATGCAGTATTTTTTAGAGTTCAGCCATCACTATATCTGTGTCTCATCACTGTATCTGAAGCTAACATGTTTTTCTTCTCTCTACTTTAAAGATTTCTGTCATCTGTGCTGTCTTAAACTTCACTATGCCGCATCCATGAGTGGATTTCTCTCTTCTTATTTTGTTTGGACTGGAAGGACTGTTGACTCTGTCTTTAAACATTTCTGGAAAATTCCCAGCCATTGTCTCTTCATATATTGCCTTGGCCTCATTCTCCTATCCATGTAGATCTTGAATTAAACAAAGACCAGATCTGATTTCTGTGCTCTCAATCCCTGTTATACCTCCATCACTCATAGCACATTCCAGATACTGAGTAAGCTTCTGGTTCATTGACTCTGTCTGCTGTTAAAAACCATCAGCTCAGCCACNATCACTCTAGTTTTTATTTCTAGAAATCTTATTTATTTCTATCTCAAATATTTTAGGTTGTTCCTTTGTAAGCTCCCATGAAGATATTTTAAAATCTTTTTTACCTTTGAGTAAATGCATGCATTCCACAAGGCTTCTGTTAACTTGTATGGAGTTGGTGGGTCTACTTTTGCTGGCTGTTGTGTAGAATGAATTCCCATTGCTAATTTTTACTTAGTCCCTCGGTATTTTCAACTGTGCTTTACTCACTGCCCTTGAGCACTCTTCTGAGACATCTCTGAAACCTAGAGGCATTTTCTAAAAAGACAAATTNGGTTTAGAGTTGCCCATGTGTACTTTCAGAGTTTGCCCACAGCAAACCAAATCCACAGCAATTGATGGCATTTCAGTTCAAAAGAATTTATTCCATACATTAATTAGATGACCATTTTGTGCTTACAGTTTCTAGGGCAGAGATTATTTTCTGATGCCCTGCTCTTCATAGCGCTAAGGATATGTTTTAAACTCCCNAGAGAAGGCAATCCAACACCTGCCCTTTGACACACATGGCCTCCGTTCCCCAGCTTTCCATGGGAGATGGCTATCTTATTACACACCCCATCTTCGGGATCTGATTCATGTCTCCATTGCCTCATGAGTCTGTGATTGGTTTGCCCAATCACATTCACTATTTAGGGTCAAATAGGGGTCAAACTCACNATTTAACCACCTGGATTCTTCACTTCCCTTACCTTTTGATTTGGTGGTTCTTTATCACATAATTGGTAATTCAATGTTTTTAAATGAAAGTTTTAAAAATACTATTCATTTTTAGTTGTTGTCAGCACAAGTTTTCCAAAGAACTGAGCTGGCCTTAGTTTGAGAAGGAGTCAATTCTAAAGGCAGTTGGGAGCCACTAAAGGCATTAGGCAAAGGAGTGACATGATCCAATTTGCTTCTCTCTCTCTCTCTCTCAACAAGGTTTTGCTACATAGTTTTGGCTGTCCTACATCATACTAGGTAGACTAGGCTAGCCTTGAACTTGTGATGACCATCTGGCCTCTGCCTTCTGAGTGCACAGATTATAAAAAAAAAACTGGTGGTTTTTCATTTTGTTTAAGAGTTAGTCTATAGCATGAATAATGGGGTGGATGAGGCAAGAGTGAAGTCAGGAATTGTGATCAATGGCTGTCAAGTAATCAGGGTGAGAAGGTGGCTGGGCTCCAGTGTGACAGAGAAGGACAGACATAGACAAGTGGAGCTGTGTTTTCTAGATTAGATAAAAGGAACTGAGATAAGTATATGCCAGAGGAGAAGGAGAGGCGTCATCCAGAGTGACCCCTTTCTGTCTTATAGATTCATATGGATGATGTTGCCATGGGGAGAAGTACCAGATATATGGTAGATGGTGCTGGTTTGGTCCAGGATGGTGTGTGTGTTTCCTATGTCTGTGTGCTTGTGTATGTATCTGTATATCTCTGTGTGTGTGAATGTGTGCATATGTGTGTAAAGTTTAGAGCTCAGTCATAAGTTTTTTTATGCTTGAGAATGATCTAAGATACCCAAGTATAGCCATTAATAATGGTTAGGTGGTGAGATTAAGATAAACTTCTTTCTCACATTTTCACTACTAGGCATGTATTTTGTTTTATCTTTAAATTTTTAGTTTTTGTTGTATGCATAGAGATGTATGCATGTGCATGTGTGTGTCTCCAGCATATGTGTCTGTGTACCACCTGTGTGCCTGGTGCCCACAGAGACCAGAAGAGGGTGTCAGATCCCCTGGGGCGAGAGTTAAAAATAATTATGAGCTAACATATGAGTGCTGGGAATGGAAGCCAGTGGAAATGCAGTCAGTGCTCTTAACTGCTGAGCCATCTCTCTAGCCCCAACATATTTTCTTTTTATAGAAAAAAAAAAGTTATTTAAAAATACAGGCAGGCTGGCTGGCCAGATGGCTCCGTGAGTCAAGGTGCTTGCCATACANATCTGATCCCAAGAACCCATGTAAAGGTAGAAGGGGGAGAACCAACTCCACAAAGTTGTCCTCTGACCTCCGCATGGACACTGTGGCCCAAGTGCCCACATGGACACATTGCACACGCACACACACACCACAACCNTAATAAACTAGAAATAATAATAAAATGGGGCCTCTTCACACTACACAAATTAGAATTTCCTTAACAATTGGGACTAGCACTCAATGCTGGAGTTCTTTCCCAGCTTATGTGAGGCTCTGGCTTTGATCCTTAGACAGGCTAAAAATATCTACTTTGGGAAGTAGAAAGTGATGACTTCCATATTAAGCTTCCCGTTTTTGTTTTGTGTATATTATTGGTGTGTGTCTGTGTCTCCTACCCTGTAAACCATGTCTGATGTATNTGTTGTCACTTCTCCCTCCTGTCTGTCACATTGCTCTGCACACAGTCACTGCTGGATAAATGCTGAGTAAATGAAAGCGCCTGTGTGATGAGGATGCTCAATAATTACATTTTTTCTGAATCTTGGATCAGAAGATCCAAGGATGGTATAATCACAAACCAACCCCCATTCAGACTATCCAAAGCCATGGTAGACAATCCTTATTTTTCCTTATTAAACTTAGTATGTGTCCTAGTTAGGGTTTCTATTTCTGTGAAGAGACACCGTGACCACAGCAACTCTTATAAAGGAAATAAAGGAAAACATTTAATTGGGGTTGCCTCAGAGGTTCAGAGGTTAAGTCCCTTATCATCATGGCTGGGNGCATAGCATGGCATGGCAATGTGGTGCTGGCGAAGTAGCTGAGAGTCCCACATCTTGCAGGCAACAGGAAGTTGGCTGTTTCACTGGGCAGTATCCTGAGCATAGCAAACCTCAAAGCTCCACAGTGACACACTTCCTCCAACAAGGCCANACCTACTCCAACAAGGCCGCACCTTCTAGCAGTGCCACTCCCTACGAGATTATGGGGGCCAATTACATTCANACTTCCACATTGTTAGTCAGCTGCCTGCCACTGTAAGGCAATGCCTTGCACAGTTCACTTATGAAGTAAAAGAGTCCTAGTTAGTTCCTATTTTCAGACAATCAAAGCCTAAGATCAAGTAAGCCTCCCCATTGTTCGGCCTCTGCAAGCTGCAGGCATAACTATTATAGTTTGGATCTAGAACATTCCTTAAAAGTTAATGTGCCGAAGACTTCATCCTCAGCTAGGGGCAGTACTGGGGGCATGGTGTGCTGGGAGGCTGAGTCTAGTCGGTGAACGCATCCAAGAGTATGTCTTCTAAAGGTACATAGAGACTTTAGACTGTCTCCCCCACTTCTCTCTCTCTCTCTTCTTCCTCTTTCTTTACCTTCTCTCTTTCCNCNTCTTCCTTTTCTTCTCTCAGCTCCTTTTCTTCGACCTCTCCTCCTCCTACACCCTCCTCTCCAAGAGGATGTAAGTATCATTGGTCTTCTACCCATTCCTCAGCACAATGCTCTGCCTCAGTCCAGAGTCCACTGACTACGAACGATTGAAACCAAGAACTAAAACAAGTCCTTCTCCTGAGTTCGTGTTGGGTATTTATTCCGGTGGCAGACAGCTAGTGCAGCAACCTGTCATGGTTGGAAGCATGGNTAGAAGCAAACAGTTATATTCTGACCCAAAACACANAGGAAAAAAAAATGCACGGGGTTCCATTTGCTCCTTTTGTAACACTCAGGAGAGCTCAAGTGGTCACACAAGGACTGCCTCATGCCCCCAGTTACCTAGCAACCTCCATCAGGTCCCGCTTTGCAGCAGTGCCACCCCAACATATATAAGTTTTTATATATGGGCCTGAGGGGGTACCCCCAACGTATATAAATTTTTATATATGGGCCTGAGGGAGTACCCCCCATGCAAGCCACAGCATTCAGAGAAGTTGGACGGCAAGCTGGGCATAGTCAGGAAACTGAATGTCTCAGTCAGGCTGCAGCAGTACCAACCACAATGTATTGTTTGCCTCCAGGCTCTGTGACAGCGCAGATGGTCTGGAGACCTCCCCCTGCTCAGGACCCCCAGACACAGCACGGGCCTGCCTTCCCCCATAATGAGCCTCCTCTCTCTCCCACAAGAATGAACTGTAATGATGATATTTCACTCAGAAAAGTCTGGAAGAGAATAGAGGTTGGTTTCCTCTTGTTTTATTATCTTAACTGCGGCATAAGTCTAAACCTTCTTAGAAATCCCTGCGTGTAAAGCCTGAGATAGAGCCACCTCTNTGGAGTCACTGGGCCCCTCTCTTGTTAATTATGCACACACTGGTGTGATTCTCAGGGCCAGACCANGGGAAGGCCATATAGCATAGATAACTATTTAAAAGTCAAATTCACCCAGTCTCTCAATGGGGTAGTAAGCAAGATGTACAACACAGATCAGAAAATGACAAACACGTCCCNGGGTCCATAACTCTCTTCACTTCTTCTTCCCTCTCTGGAGTTTCTCCTTCCAGCTGCAACCTCAGTGGGTACAGCCAGAGACTTCTTAGAGTTCCTGCAGAGAGGTGCCTGGTACCAATCCTGCTCCAGTGTTCCACCCTTTGGCAGCTTCTCAGAGGGCCTTGCCAACACCACAGGCTATCTGGGGAGAACATCCAGCTGGTCACCCTGAGGAACACCACTGCAGAGACACAAAGCCAGGCCCAGCCAAGCCAAGACCAGCTGTTGCAATGGTGCTTCGGGGAGCAGAGGCCGCCTTGAGCTCCGTGTCAGCAAGGCACCGAACAGCATCTGCAACCCACAAAAAAAGCCAATGCATAATGCAGACATGTGTGCTGCTGCTTTCTGACTCCTTCATTGTCCTCCCAGGACATGGAAAATAGATGGCCCTGCATGCTTTCTGCCTACAGCCATGTCCTCAGATCCTCTTGCCCATGGCTATTTCCCCANAGCCAGGNCACTTGAGATCTGACACCCTGTATGCCACAGAGGAGTCTGAGCACGGCAGCAGGGGCATGGTGCTTGGTTTTCAGGTAATTGGTGTTCAAGCCAAATCCTCTACATTCTGAGACCGCCCTAACAAATGGCACTGGAGCCCAGGATGAGGCTGAGGAAGGTGCAGGGATGCTGGTGCAGCAGGAGCCCCAGTACTGCCCTGTCTTGACCTAGGAGTGGGTACCAAAACCCCATGTGCAGTTATTCGATGCTCCCCCAGGAACAGCTATCCAACGATCCCACAGCTCGACTGAAAGCAGCAGGAGAAATGTCAAATACTTCATTAAAAGCAGCAAGAGATTCCATTGTAAGCCCACGGCTCTTGCCCATCAAAGATCAGACACAGGGATCCAAATCAGCNCTGGTTTCAATCAGAGACTAGATACTTGAGAGGGGCTTTTCAGTGTGTGTCCTTTCTATGTACGGCAGGAAGCCCCGCTCTGGTGTCTCCTGTTTCTATCTTATTTTTATACCTTATAGAGCCCTTCAGGAACTGCTGCTGGTAACACACACATGTGCTCGAGCACACACACACACACACACCACAACACACACACCCTCATTATGCTGAGGCAGGGGGAAGCAGTCAAGCACTTCAAAAGCTAGGCACAGACTTGAGTTTTCAGGTTTACTGAATTCCAGGAAATGCTGTCTCTCCTCCTGAGAAAGGTTAGTGTTTGGGAACCAACTTTAATCTGGCCAAAGAAGAAGAGTAGGGGGAGAGGGAGAGAGAGAGAAGTGGGGGGCATCTCACACTGGCCTGTAACTCACCAATTAGTCCAAGATGGCTGGCCAGAGACCCCCAGGGATTCACCTGTCTCTATCTCCCTAGAGCTGAAATTCCAAGTGCACATCACCATAGCTGGTTTGTTTAGTCAACCTGGAGTCTAGGGATCAAACACANGTCCTCATGGTTTCAAAGCAAGCGCTTTACCAGCTGAGCTATCTCTCTAGCCCCAAAGTAAAAACCCCTGAGCCAGGAAGAGTTGTGGTGAACACCTTTAATCTCAGCCCTTGGGAGCCTCAAGTGAGAGGATCCTGAGTTCAAGGCAAATCCAGGCTACAGAAAGAGACCATCTCAAAAAACCGCAGGCAAAAGTAAGGATTTTAAAAATATTTCCTTTGACTCAGTCGGAAAGCTAACAGAGAATATGTGATAATTGGGAAGATGGGAATTAAAGCAGAATACGGCCCTGAGGGGAAAAGAGCTAAATCAACACATCCCACTTTGCTGTCACCTCTGAAGCAGCCTGAAGGGAATGGTAAGTGGGTAAGGCTTCTTACAGTGGCTTGGCTTTGTTCTTCAACAGTCTACTGTGAGTCACAGAGACAAGTTGCCAAGGCAAATGGGTTTGGACCTTATATTTTCCTGGGATGCATTGAATTTTAATCTTAACAACTAAGAGTAAAGTTTCAGGGGCTGGAGAAATGGCTCAGTGGTTAAGAGCACTGGATGTTCTCCCAGAGGACCTGGGTTCAATTCCCAGCACCCACATGGCAACTNCCAACCACCTGTAACTCTAGTCCCAGGGAATACAATGCCCTCTTCTGGCCTCTATGAACACGGTACACATGTGATGCACAGACATAGATGCAAGCAAAACACCCATACACATAAAATAATAATAAATAAAGGAGTAATATAATAAAGTTTCAAGAGGCAACTGCTACTGATTCATTGATGCTTAAACTAAACCTAACTGTAGGTTTAGCATATGTGCAAAGAGCATGCTGGCCTTTAATGAGATGCAGGGTCCTTCTCAGAGGCTTGGCCTGCCGAAGTTGGACAGAGTTCCCAGGAGGGGGCAGAAGGATGCCACTGAAAAG
>LZPO01097202.1:0-28637 GCA_001675575.1 Neotoma lepida | reverse complement strand
CACGCACACACACCCCCTCTAGCATGACAGAAGTGGAAAAGCTGGTAAAGAGGAAAAACGATTCTAGAAGCTACTCCAGGAGAGTGCTGGAAACAGAGAGTAAACTAGACCTGAGACAAATGTGAAGAGTGAAGCAGCTCAGGGCTTCTGCTTTCATCTAAAAGCTAAGGTTGGGTCAGTGTTCCAGCCACAGCATGACAAACCACCCTGGACTTAGTGTTAATAGAATGCAACGTTTTATTTGAACAGGTTCTGTGAGTCGGAGTTTGAGCAGGGCCACTGGGCATGTGTATGGTGTAGCATGCCTTGGTCTTCATTGAAAGACTCTGCTGGTGGAGTGAGGAGACTGAGAGCCCTGTCTGCAGGCTGGAATCAACAGGTTGCAGAATGAATGTCTGGTGGTTGGTATCAGCTGGCACTGTCAATCCAAGCACTGCCCCTAGCCTTTCTACGTGGTTTGGGTCCTTCACAGCATGGTACCNGGGATGCAACAGCGGGTGTCCCCCAAATAAGCCTTTCAAGAGAAGCAGGTAGATGCTGCTGACCTTTCCTGACCTTGCTTTCATTGCTTTCTCTTGGTCACTTCTTGATGGCAGTGCCACAAAGTCACCTTGTATTGAAGAGTGGCATGTGATGTGAGCTTTAAAAAAAAAAACAACAAAAAACCTCATTGCACTCATCTCTGGAAAACAGAATCTAGAAAAGCCAAAGTGAAGAGTATCCCAGGAGACTGAATAAGACAACCCAGAGCTGAGGTAACCCCTGAGAAGGGGACTCCCAACTAGGACACAGTCTCAACTCAGCATCAGCAATGTCTCACCCTGTTCTCTTTCTATGTGACTTCTCCACAGAGAATTTCATACCTCCATGCCTTGCACTCTGAATATAGGATGGATGTGGTATTGTAGGTAGTCTGTATTGACAGGCCAAGTCCGGAAATCTCCATAGAAAGCCTGAAGCAAGCATAATGNTTCTTAAGCTCTTCCACGCAAGTGCAAANGGGGAAGACAGATGGTTCCACTAAGAAGAGCGTTAAATCTCGGAGCCTAGTTACTAGGTCTAGGAAACATATTCGTTTAGCAAAATCTTGAGATGACAGAACTATAGCCATGGATCCAGGAGACAGTGAGTCCACCACCACATATTTCTACAACCTAGAGCACTGCCAAGCCAGCTCTACATTGGGTGTGACTGTTTAGTCAAGGGTGACGGTGGGTAGCCCTGTGCACTCACCTTTCTGCTTGTGTTCATCATTTGTATGACTTAGCTGCTAGTCCAGGTAAAAGCCNTAAATTGAGTAGAAGGTACCAGCAGAGGCTGTTCTGAGAGACTGTGGCTGGGACAAGAAAGACCGCTGGAGAGACTTGTGGGAAGAAAGGTCCCAGGGCTGTAAATAGCGGGAATCTAGTCCCCTCGTAGTACACTCATGTCTTTCATCCTTTGATGGGAGCAAGCAGCAGTGATCATCCGCAAAATCCGGGAATGTCCTGTCAAAATACAACTGACTTCAAAAAAATAACATTCCNTCAGAGAGCCATCCCTGCTGGGAAGGACCTGGGCACAGCAGTTACTGTCTATAATACCCATTTGGCAATTATCATACATTGTCTCATACCTTTTATTTTATCTCATGTGTATTTGAATTCTGATGAATTGGCCTCACATGCATAGGGAGACTCTACAGCAGGTATGATGGTCTCTCTGAAGTTTTGCATACTTCAGATATGCAACTCAGTGTCCTAACTTCCTAGTCATTTAGTTTTTTATTTTTCTGGACTGTCACTCATANGTACAATGCCAAGCTTCTACCATTCTCTCCCTTACACCTCACGTGTATTCCNTGTCTACTCTCCCAATATAAATGAAACTGATTTCTCAAGACCAAACCCAATACCGTGTTCACCAAGGTACTCTTCAGACTTCTCTGAGAGTATGCACCTCACACTTATCTCCTCCTTTCCAGAAACTCCTGTAACACTTCCCATTTCTCTTGCCCACCCTTTCATCAGGGTCTGTCATCTCTTTTTATTTAACACTGTATGTCTGTGCTGAGCTTTCTGCTTGGCTCTGAGCTCCTGCAATAGCAGAGACCAGTTTTTGTTGTTTCCTCCACCATCTCTGTACAAAACAAGCTCGGCTNCTAGNAGCTTCTGGNGGCCCATCTATGTCTTTCTTCTTGTCCACTCCCCTTTCGATGGAGAAGAGACTTAGGGAAGGTGTGGCATCTGAAGTGTCATTCAGAAGCATGGAACAGGGTGAACTAGCTGCAAGACTGAATCTGAGCCTTTCAGGAGGCAGCCACATGGTGACCTCTGCACAGACACCAGCTCATGTGTGCCCTGGAAACAGTCATGAAAGTGTGTGAGGGCAGTGANGGGCTGCTTCCCTTAATGAGCACACTCTAAACATCTGGCATTCTAAAGAGCTTCCCATGAGNTAGCAGATAAGAGNTATGATGGCCCCTTGTATACTCTCTAAGGAGACAGAGTGGTTCGGAACCAGTAATGATTTGCTCAGGAGCTCAAAGAACGAACCACCCAAGCCTCTGCCTGTGCTGTCACAGCAACCCCACATCTCTCTCTTGGGCACACCTCCACTAATGAGGGTGGATGAGTAGTCCTGGACAGAAGCTATTTCTATAAGTTGACTGGTTACATGCAGGGGTTGGGATGCTGCAGTTTCTGAGCCGAATTGTAATTAATCTTGGGCAATCTTTAGTTTACTGAATAGCCATTCCTAGGCCCCATCCATGTCAGAACTACCATCCTGCCAAACTGATCAAGACTTTTGGAATGTTTTAACATAACCAAAGAACAATTTCCCACCAATCAAAGATCTAAGACTGTTGTCTGATCGCATCCAAGACCTATAGCAGAGCTGTCTCCATATGGCCTACCTGATGTCACCACCAATGTGTTTAAAAAGGGTCTTGATGTATGGCTCTTTATTCTGTCACTATAAAAAGTTCAGTGCTACCTCATCGGAAGGAACATGGTATTTGGGGAAACCTGTCAGTGTCCCTAGACTATGGTCACTCGTATTTGGCTCCAGAATAAGCCATGTCTTTTATTCCTTTGAGGTGAGAGCTGTCTTGTCAACACTAGTAACCCCCAAATGAGGCACCTAGTGCAAACTTTGAAGTGTCTGAAACTCCAGTGCCCAGTGGAAGTACTGAGAACAGAAAACTGTGCCAACCCAAACAAAAGGGGGACTCAGGTGGANCAGACCCCTCATTGGTATACGTGGGTCTAAGTCTTCTCTTGTCTTTCTTGCAAAGGGCCTTGGTGAGCATTCTCCATGTAGGGTAGGGGTTGCCAATTTTTTTCCATAAAGGGCCAGNGGTAAAATATTTAGGTTTTCCAGGCTATTTGATTTCTGTTAGAATTGTCCATCTCTGTCGTTAAAGCATAAAAGAAGTCATATTTCAAGTAAGCGTGGCTGTTCTAATAAAAACTTTTATTTATAAAAAGAGACGGAAGGCTGGATCTGGCTTGTGACCCCTGATCCTGGGCAATCTGTTTCTTGGCCTTGCTCCGTTCCTGTGGCCACACTCTGGCTTNCATAACCCAACCCATTTCAATTGCTTCTCCCCTTTTCACTCCATCTATATGCTACACATTTATTTTAAGTCTTTGGATTTTCCCCATGAAAATTTCATAGACTGCTCCAACCTGTACAACTCCAGAGAGTGTTTTCTGTAGCCCTGTGGCACTTACAGCGAGTACCAGAGAGTTTAAAGTTTAATTGTTTCTCAGCAGGAGANTGAGTGAAGAGAGCATGTCTTATGTGGACATATACTCCCCATCCTTCTCATATTAGGGCTTGACACATAGTATGTCCAACAAATACTGGCTAATTGATTAATTGACAATTAGCCACAGCAAGGTCTGTTGGTTCCTTATTCTTGTGACAGGCTGATTAATGGCCCTTCCACAGGACGTGGGATACAGACATTTTGGGAGAAGGGGCATCATTCACNCAAGAACTTGACAGTGTTGTTTAAAAGAAGAATTTCCTCATATCCAGTAGAGACACTGCCAATGTGATTAAGTGAAGGAGCTAGAGATGAGATGATCCCGGATTACTTGGGGTGGCCACCCTCAAATCCCAGGGTGTCCNTACAGTAGTGAAGCATGAGAAGCCAGGGTGACATAGAAGACAGAAGCAGAGAAGAAAAGAGTTTTCAAGATCCTCAGCTACTGGCTTTGAAGATGGCAGAGAGGTGTAGCTAGGAAGCCCGCCAATGGAAACAGGACACAGATTCTCCNTGTGTGAGAGAGACCTACTGACTCCGAGGTGGCAGCTGAATGAAAGTCATTTTAGAGTTCCGGCGCCTGGAACCTTACAGGAATAATACACATATGCTGCTTTAAGACATTGCATTTGTGGTAATACATTGCAGAAACAATAGGAAACTAATGCCTGCTGCAAGAGGAAAATAGTACATGATTAAAAACATCAAGAGGCATTTGTGTGTCAGAGTTGATNGGACTCTTCTAAAGCCATGAACACATACCTAAGCAAAGCAAATTAAGGCTCAGTGGNTAAAGATGCTTGACACCAGCCTGCCAACTGCCATCCATCCCTGGAGTCCACATGATGCAAAGAGAGAACCATGTCTCACCAGTTGTCCCCAGACTGTCATACACACATGCACACTATATGCAAATGTAAAGTGGTTTTAAAAGGAAAAAGAGAACCAGCGAAGGGAGGGGAGTCCTGACACACTCAGAAGGTAGAGCCCATCACGGTGGAGANGGTGCGGTGGAACTAAACAGAGCACATCAGGGCGCACGCTCCTTCTCCTCCTTTGATTCCATCCTGGCTCCCCATGGATAGCAGTACTCAAGATGAGTCTTCCTACCTTGCTTAACTCTTTCCCAATGTACCCTTAACACACACCCAGTGGTGCATTTTATCATCCACCCAGGCACTTCTCAATCCAGCTGCCAGTAAAGATGGACCATCACAGCACCTGGACCTGGATGTCACACCAGAGAGCGTTTATCCTCCACTCGGGAGGAAACCCAAAGTAAGTTATTTGAAAAGACCATGGAAGGTCTTTGTGGGAAGGAACTTCCTAGTGATATTCTGTACACAGGCCACTCTTTAGGTCTAGACAAAGAAGCATCGGCTGTGGAGATTTGGGTCTCAGGTCCAGCTCAGCAACCTGGANGAGTCACTTAACCTCTTTGATAATAGAGCCCGATGACTGCAAAGGTCATAGGAGATCTGTCCAGCCCCATTTAATTGGCCCCAGTGGGGGATATTTAGTGTCTCTGTTCATTTGGACTTAACAAGGCTTGTACTGCAAGCTGGTAATAAAGCTACCCAGTGAAAAACCCAAGTGTAACTCTATCATCCAGATTTCTCAGGTATTCCGGACACCAGCGAGTCCGCCATCTGCGAAGAAGAAGCAGCAATCACTCCTCCGGTGACTTCCCTAGCCAAAGATGCTACTGGGTACAGGGTCCAACAACAGGCGTGTGTTTTCAGAGGAATGAGTTAAGAGGGTNAGGAGTGTTTCTGGGGGTAGGGCAGGGGATGTTGGTTAATCATGGAAATCCTGTTTGCACACCCAGACTATTTTTTTAAAGATTTATTTATTTATTATGTATATAGTGTTCTGCCTGCATGTGTCCTTGAAGGCCAGAAGAGGGTACCAGATCTCACTACAAGTAGTTGTGAGCCACCATGTGGTTGCTGGGAACTGAACTCAGGACCCCTGGAAGAGCAGTCAGTGCTCTTAACTGCTGAGCCATCCCTCCAGCCCCATCCAGACTATTATTACAGCCATATTAACAGTGATGGTAATAATGATGGCAGTTCTATATTTATGTATTTATTCATTCATTCATTTTGAGACAGGGTTTAGTATAGATAGCCCAGGCTATCCTGCAATTTACTAGATAGCCAGAGGATGATCTTGAGCCCCTGACCTTCCTGTCCCCATCCCCCAAGTTCTGGGATTACAGGTGTGTGTCAGCATGCCCAGCGTGGAAGAACATGCCCACCAGGCCTCAGAAGAACAGCAATCAGCCAGGACTGCCACACCCGCCTTTCTCCCTACCTCCAACTCTTTAGGTTCATCTATCTACAGTTTCTCTTCTATTAGAAAACATTTTGCTACCCGCCCATGGCTAGTCATTCTCCAGTGCTTCATCGGGTTTATGCCATCCTCTCTCCCTACTTTCCCCTGCACTTCCAACAGCTCCCCTGCCCTGCCTCTTCCCCGATAGCCTACCACATGCTCACGTTTCTCACATGCTAAGACATCAAAGCAAATAAAATCTTTTTGGAGCCCTGCTATGTCCTTGAACTACCTACTGGGCTGTTGCTTCCCAACCACTGCAAATGCCGTCATTGTCACCCTTTCCCCTCATCACTACTCAGTCACCCTTGAACATCTTCCTTCTAACTCTTGTTAAATAATTAACTCAAATTACTGTCTGATGAACTGTTCTTCAGTGACAACTTCAAAGGCTCCTTCTCAGTTCCTCCTCTTTGGTGACCTCTCTGCTTCTACCATCCACCACTCCTCACTACCACCGCTCTCCCCAGCTTGCACGTTAGTGCCCGTTTGGCACAGTCTTCTGTTTGTGATTCCATTTTCTCAGCCTTTGCCTTTCCTTCTGTCTCTCACCAGAGGTTACTGGATCCCATGTTTGGACTTCTACTGGCCTCTTCACCACCACCCATGCTCCACTGACACCCTTCCTGATCACTGTTTCAAACTCCAGTTCTACTTTCCCAAATGCACTGTAGNCATCNNCCCNTGGACATTCAAAAGGTGTACTGAAATAAGTCTAAATCTGAACTCATGTTGACTTCTAGGAAAAAAGATGATGGTTAAGAAAATGGCTTTTCATGCTTTTCCAGGCTCTAGTTCCAGGCTGCACACAGCTGTGTGATCCTTGGACATGCATCTTTGTGTCTCTATCTCCCTATCTATGGTAGAGGAAAATAAAATTACCTGCTTTGNAGCATTTTTGAGCTGGTTTTAAGATTAGTGCACTGAAGTCACATTGTTATTGCCTGGGGCAAAGTTCTGGTTCAATAAATATTAGTTGCTATTACACTTAACTTAAATTTTCCTGAAAATGGCAAATCCTTTCTCTCTGTCAATCAACCTCAGGTTGTCATCCTACTGTCAACTATGGTCATCCCTCAGTCACATGGAGCGTTAGGTCTAGAACCCCTGTGGCTGTAAGAATCCAAGGCTGCCTAGTCCACTTACATAAAATGATAGGGAATTTGCACAAGTAATCTCTAGATGACTTATTAAATATCCAAGACAATACAAATGCTATGTAAGTGGTTGTTATAAAGGATTGCCTATTAATTCCAAGAATAGTGTATCCCTTGTTCAATACTGATATGATTTTACTCAGGTCCATGGTTGGTTACTNCTGTGAGTGTGGAACAGAAGATGTGGAGGGNCAAGTGTACTGCATGCCTTGCTTCTATTTACAGCTTTCTACTTATTCAACCTTCTTGTTAGGACCACTTATGGCCTGCTGCTGGCTGTCTCCACTGTTCTGTCTCCTCTTCCATCCCTCCTGCACACCTGAGAGTTTTATCTTCCAGAAGCATAGGATCCACACATTATTTTTCTACCTCCAAACCACCAATGGCTTCTTATTATATTACAAATAACTGGTATTCAAGGCCTTGTATGAGCTTGTCCTTCCTGACACTGTTTTCTACCATTGCTCTGTAGGTATTGTGCACTCCACTGAAACTCACAGTACCACAAGCTTTTCTGATGTCCCATCTGCTTGTGCCACTTACAGGGCCCTTAAAGCCCAACAGCAGCAGCACTTAATGATCTTAAACATTTTGAGTTACAGCTTCTTTGAAAAATCTAATGAAAAATTGGATTTCTCCAACAAAGATATAAATGAACCAGCACATTCGGGTATAATTTTAGAGGTCCACAGACNACCTCACTCCAATTTTCTTCTGCCCATCTTGGAGTTACTTTTTCTTTTCATCATTAAATTCTTAAAGGAATATGAATATATTTTTAGAAAACCCATTACATNATTTCCTACATTTCTGTTATTTTTTTCCTTTTTTTTNNTTTTTTGGTAGTTTCTCAAAACAGGGTTTCTCTGTGTACCCACCNTGGCTGTCCTGGAACTCNCTTTGTAGACCANGCTGGCCTCCAACTCACAAAGATCCGCCTGCCTCTGCCTCCCAAGAGCTGGGATTATAGGTGTGTCCCTATTTTTATTGTAGGCTTTCCTTAACTTCTAGAGACACATTTTNTTTNATGTTATTGTGGAATGAGTTTCTAAATCAGGTTCCAGGATTATCGATATTGAAAGCACATGGAACTTGGGCAATAAAACGAGACTCTTGGGTGACACTCCAGATCACCAAGAACAGAATTTCAGAAGGTAGTGAGGGAGATCCTGAGACTCTGTCCCATGTGTTGACCCCACTGAGGACACTAAGAATCTGTAGTGTCATCCCATGATGGAACTAATATCACAGAGATAAAATGTACAAAGATGGCTTTGTTGCCCCACTAGCCCTTCTGGTCAGTGGCATTGGCAACAGGAGACNTATTTCTCCTACCATCTTGCACTCATCTAGGTGGGTTCTTGNTCTACCAGCACCTTTTGGAGTAGGACGGAGACTGGTGTGTGCTCAGGGGTCCAGCATCTGGTCATTGTGCTGTCCTTCCTGCTGATGGCTTCTTGTTTCACACCCCAATCCTGCCATGGTGAAGAGGTTTCTGCTCTATCTTGCTTTGGTACATCTTAACACGTTTCCAGAGGATTCCAGCTTGCCTGAATTATGATAGTAATTTGGGTAAATGCCTTATCGCCCCTTTCTGACTGTGACGCTCTTAAGGGTAGACTAAACCAATTTCCAGGTTTGGCATAGCCATTGTATTGCCTTATTTCACCCAGACAGATGAGGTCCTTTGCCTCTCCCTCCCCATTTTAAACAGGTCAGAGAACATTACAGCTTCCNCTTTTCCTCTCTACCACCCGCCCATGTTGCAATTCTCACTTTTTCCATAAATCTCTCCCCCAAGAAGTTCTAATGCGTACTGAACACTCCACTTTTAAAACGCTCAGAGCACTTACAGCCTATTTCAAATTTTTTTGACCTAAAATTATATGGCANGATGGTTTTTATGGTTTGGATTTTTCTTTTTTTGTGTGAGGATTCATGTGTGGAGAGGCTGGGTTCCCAGTGCAGTGATATTGNGTTGGGGGACCTTTAAGAGGCAGGGCCCAGAGTGAGGCAATCTAGTTTCCTTCCTGTTGCTNTGATAAAACACTCTGGTAAACACAGCTTAGGGGAGGAGAGGATTAATTTGGCTTATACTTCCAGGTCACAGTTCATCATTGAGAGAAGTCAGGGCAGGGACTGAGGCAGAAACCTTGGAGGAATGCTGCTTGCTGGCTTGCTTTCTTATACAGTGCAGGAATGGTGCTGCCCACAGTGAGGTAGGCCCTCCTATGTCAATTAATAATCAAGAAAATCTCACATAGACATGCCCATAGGCCAATATCATCTGGGCAATCCTTCAATTGAGATTCCCCATTTCNGGTGACTCTAGGCTGTGCCAAGTTGACAATCAAAGCTAAGTAGGACATGAGGTGACAGAGGCATGACCATCATGCTGATGGGATTATTGCTAATTTCCAAATTGGATTTGGTCTCATAGCAGTACATTGTTTAGATTTCCTAGCCACTAGAATTTTAGACACAANCCAGTGTCAGATATTTGCTTACAGAAACACATAATAGACTAAGACAGTAGTTAAATATATAGGTTCTGTAGCCAGGCAAACTAGATTCTAAATTTCCATTCTAGCTTTAAATAACAGCATAGTTTGAACTTAGCTCTGGGACGCAGTTCAACATCTATAAAACAGAAGTAATGTCGTATATATACATCTTGTGGTGCTTTTACAAGACTTCAATGAGAATGCGTATAAAGCCCGCAGCACAATACTCAGGATATAGTATGCACTCAATAAATGTTAGTTTTATAGGGCTGCCTTGTATAAGTCAGATTAGGCTAAGTTATGCTGTGGTAAGAAGTAACTTCAGACATTGCTCTTGACGGAAGCATAGGGCTATTTCTTGCTCTTACTAAAAGTCTCAGGGAATCGAGTCTATATTGCTTGGCTCCAGGAACCAGGCTGACAAAGGAGCTGGTACTGTAACACCACCAGTCACGACAGAAAAGGGAAATGAGACCTCTATATAGCAAGAATTGGCTCTCAGACCTTCTGCAGGGAAGTGACATCTGTCATTTCCCCTCACATTCCATTGGCCAGTCACACAGCCACACAGTGGAGTCTAACTACACCAGATGAAGAAGGAGCAATTCTACTGTTGGTGGTGGGGGGGAACAGTTGTGTTTCATTTATGTTTGGTTTACTGTCGAAGTCATATGATTGGGCACATTTCGGCAGCCCTGAGAACCCAGCACATAGTAGAAAGTAAATGCATATTGTATGGATAATGGTTGTTCATTGTGTCTCTACATTTTGAATTGAGTTGAGTGATTGAAGAAGAACTTTTCACTGATACATGGCAAGTGTCTGAAAATGTCAATTGATAAACTGACAGCAGAGGACCATAGATCCTTGCTTCTTAAAACAAATGAAGCCATCCACCCATGACATGTATTTCACCTGAGCATCTTCAAAGTCCATCTGTTATGGCTATTCTTGGTTGTCAACTTGACTACATCTGGAATTAACTTAAACCCAAGCAATTGGGTATACCTGTGAGGGGTTTTTCTTAATTAAATCATTTTAAATGGGAGGACCCCACCTTTGATCTGGCTCTCTTGAGATGGGAAGATCCACCTTTAATCTGGACCACATCTCCTGCTGGGAGCCCACATAAAGGACATGGAAGAAGGAAGCTTGCTCTCTCTTTGCCTGCTTGCTTTTGCTCTCACTGGCAAGTGCAATTCTTCACTGGCATTAGCCTACTTCTTTGAGGTTACGGCATATACTGAAGACCANCTGAGACATCCAGCCTTGTGGATTGAGCAACTACTGAATTCTTGGACTTTCTGTTGGTAGACAACCATTGTTGGACTAGTTGGANCACAGCCCNTAAGCCACTCTAATAAATCTCCCTTTTATATTTATAAAGAGACTCATGCTATTAGCTCTGTTCCTCTAGAGAACCCTGACTAATACACCACCCTTGCCTTGAGATTGCCTATGAGAGAGGCCGGCAGGATGGCTCAGTGGGTAAAGGCACCTGCCACCAATCCTGACTACTTGAGTTTCAATTTCTGGGACCCACATNATGGNAGAAGAAAACCAACTCTCAGAAGTCATATCCTCTGACTTCCACGCATGTATTGAGGCATGTGTCCAACCTTCCAAGACACATACACACATGCAAGCAAAATAAATAAAATTCAANGTCATAAAATTTTAAAAATNATNTCCTATTAATTTTTCCTGTTGGTTTTCTGTAGAATTTGTACTGTCAATACCAGTTTTATCTATAGAGATCCATAANCCCAAGGGGCATGTGACTCTTNATTTTCCCCTTGACAGCAATTAGGACATGATGCCTTGCTTATCCTCAGGGATAAGCATATAGCCTNTGAATCTGGGCACCCAAGTAGATCTAGCTTGTGGAAGGTGGTTCTTTAAATAAACACACGTCAAAGACCGGCATCTGTAGCCGGGAAGTGTAAATCTTTAAAGAAAATAAAACTTTATCCCTCAGGAAACTTTGGGTATGTCTCTATGATTATTCATTATTATTGATTGTCTAGCCCCGGTTTTATCCCTAACTTTGAGGGTATTTCTTTCAAGTTGCTCTCAGTTTTGAAACTTGCAGTTGAAATTCCTTCCTGGGGCATATTCATGGCCTCACTCCTTCTGTAGCTTCCTCAGAAGCTCACATCCCTGGAGTCTTTCTTCTGCCAACAGCAGATTACGCCTCTACTGGGAATACCATTCACTTCTCTAGAGCTTTCTTTTTCAGTCAGCAAAGATCAGATGTCTCATGTGACCCAGCAACCAAGTCCTCCCTGCTCAGGACCAGAAAGGGATTTCCAGTGGGACCGCTCACTCCTTTCAAGTTCCCTACTCACGCTTACCTTTTTCTTCAGAATCCCAAATGGAAACGGATGCGANGAAGTCACTTAAGCTGCCGGTCTGGGGACTGTGGGGTAGCCAGGAGACCCATCAAAGAGTTTAATGAAAGGGAAGGATGTCAGCCTATTTACTCACTCTTTCCTTCCTTTCTTCCTAGCTTCCTCCATTTGTTCTTATCAATATTTCCACTGAATTATACGCCAATCAACTTTTGACAGGAATCCCTTTAGCCACCAGCTCTTTCACAACCTGCTTTTGATTTACACTGTGTGCTTTCAAATGCTACATGCCTCTTGCCAATGCAAACCAGCAGCAGGACATATTGCAACTTAAATGTACTTATAACTATNGAGCTTTTACAAACCAGGAGAGCNAGAAGAAAGAGTTCTCTGATTTGTTTATAACTTCCACATCTCTGGAGTTTAACATATTTCACAACACANAGAAAGTGTCAATCTGAAGTCAGGGATGAAAGTATGGAGGGTGTAGTGTCAAACAGCCAGCAAAGCCAGCAAACTTCCAGCTCAAATCCCATTNCCACACCCACTGGTTCCACGATGATGCATCTGATTATTCTCTGCCTTAGTTTTTTCACCTATAAAATGGCTGCATCAGGCTTCATTGGAAATAACATGAACACTTAAGGTTCCTTAAGCAGAGAAGGATTGAATATAGGGGACCAGGTACTTATAAAATTGTTGAAAGACACAGGGAGCAGACTCTAGCCTCAGCCAATATTAAGAAGTTCCAAAATGCCATCACTTTACCAGCCAACTAAGAGGACACTTACATCTGCCAGTCAGAAAGCTGGGGATACAGGAGGCCACTGTCCAAACTTCTGAGCGCAGGATCACATCACCACAGGAGTAATCCAGGAACACGGGAAACGAAGAGATTTGGAATCTCTCATTACCACCGCTGACTCGAGTCAAACTCTTAGACCATCTGGGTATACATTAAAACCGAATAGCACACTTCAAACTCCTTATCACCCTACTTAGCTCAGAGAGGAGTTCCGGTTCTGACTTCCAAATGGATGAATCAAAATCACACGAGGACTATAAACTGCAAGGCATTCTGGGAAGTGTAGTTTTTAACCAGCCACTGCAGGATAGGAAGTAATCCTGGAGGGGGTGCAATCGCCATTGACCACGACCGGTCACACAGTATGCTGCATAGGAGTTAACTGAGATTGATTACGAGAAATGCCTTACACAGTGTCTAGCACATAGGGGGCACCCCTTAAATGTTATCTCTTGTTATCATTTTACCTGAGAAGACCTATCATGCTAGTAGCTCTGATAGTGACTGTCACACACAGTTTCCTGAGTGCTATAGGCATCAAGTAACTAATTTAATCCAACAGCCTCATACAGTGAGACTCTATTATTTTTGGTACAGGGTATTGGCAGAGTCCATGCATCCCTCTTGTGTTCCACATTCCTGTATTTTTTTCAGATGACTGAAAATGAAGACAACGATCCACTTCCTGTCTTCTGACAGGGTGCTGAACCTCTTGCTGAGGGTTGCAGGATAGCCTAGCTTCCTTGAATGCATAGGCTTGCAGTTTAGACAATTGCTTGAAGCTATTGTATAGATACTGGCCAAAGCATACCATTTGCAGGTGTTTCACCTGATGCCTGTGAGACAGGGGCTTGTAGGTGTGTGTGGCACACGCTCATTTCAACACCTACATTCTCCCTTCTTTCCCAACACCTGACTTCTTCCCTCTGAGGCCAACTCTGAATCTCCTTTTGCTCTTCTTCAAGCAAATCCTCTCCTATGCTGGACCCTACATATGAAGGGTAACCAAGCTCTCGGGGAGTCTTCTGCTTATATAAGAAAACAAATGCGGTGCTTTCGAACAAAATAGAGGAAACAGCACTGTTGATTGACAGTCATGAAACATAAAAAATACAAGCTGAGATCTGAAAGCAAAATAGTCAGTGGGCATTTTCCAAGTCAAGTGAACTTAGGGAATAAGTATATTCCACGGAAAGAAAGACATGTACTAAAAGGTGCCTCTCCACAGATTAGTGGTTAAAAAGAGAGAGAGGTGAACCTGAAGTCAAATTTCTGCTCTCCTGATTCTTGGAAATGCACTAAAATCCAACTTGACCTCCGGAAGGGTGGTGTCTGCCCCTGAACATGGTGCTTTCATTGTTAAGCTGAGTGCTCTGCCATCCATGGCCAAGCTGTAAACAGGTAAGACACTCTGGAGCAAAGAGGTACTTTCGCTGGGGTTTGGATCTTGGATGGATTAAAGGAACTTGAAGTGTTTGTTTATCGAAGTGACATCAGGCTCTCCACTGCCTGTGGTTTATGATACTTAGGTATCTGTCTTTTGTGAGGTTGTAGCTGCAGTTTTGCTCAATTCAATGTGATAACCCATGTTTCCCAACAGCTTTAGTTTTAGCCTGAATCTCTGTGGCTTGCAACTCAGGAACTTTATGGAATAGAAAAGAGAGTCTATGAGCCCATCTAGAAATTTTCAGACATACTTGCATGGACAATAGTATAGGAATTGGAGCCAGTTTTAGCTGCCACCCCCAGGACAGACTGCCATACAGATTGCTTATGTCTTCATGCCTTGGGGGGATGGGCAGAAAGATACATCTTCACAGGATATGATTACACGTGATCTTTATTGTGTTCATTGTGCCTTCTGATGCGTTCCAGAATTTCTATAATAAACTGTAATGGGAAAAATACTAATAAAAACAATAAAATACATGACTGTTCCACCTCATAGGACTGCTGTGAGAACCAAATTAAATAACGTGTGTGAAAACTCCCGGGAAATGGAAGACGTAAATGTGAATGCATCCGTCTATGTTCAGAGCTGGTGCTGTTTTCAGAGTCCACCCTTGGTAGGCACGACTACACAGGCGCAGCCTTGCCTCTAGGCAGGCACGGCTAGGGGGCTTTACCGAATGACTTTTGCTTATGGACCTCAGTAGAGGCATCTCCCTGCAGCATCACTGCTTCCAGGGGAACTGTCAAAGTGCTACCTGTTAGGGATGTCTTTGATGCTGGAGAACTAATGCCACCTACGTGCTTGTACCTACATGTTCGAACTGAACCAACTCAGAAGAGACACGGCATATCCTAGAGAAGTCTCATGGAGTCAGTTGCAGCCAAGTGAGTCTGTGCTGGCCCCCTTCATTTCAGCCTCTGCTTTCATGCTGGTCCAGCTGGACAATTCTTTGTATCCAGAGGCCAGAATCCTGAGTTACCATCAGCTAGCACATAAATACTTGTAGGAACTACAAACAGAGGATCTTTGAGAGGGCTCCTCTGTCGAGAGCCTTGGAACAGTAGCTGCCTAGATCCTGTTTAGGACTAGAGAGGCCGATGGTTTCTCGGACCTAATAACAGACTCGAACATCTTTCTATGAGCCTTTTGAACTGTGGGCATCCTTGAAAATCCAGGCAGATTTATCCATGATGGTTACAGTCAATATTAAGGGTGTATCAGCAAGCAATTAGCACCAAGGGCAATTCAGAAACCTTCAACTGATAAGTAGGCAGCTCAACTCAAGTTCAAATCCATCTGTTTCTCTAACAGTTCCTTAGACCTGGAGTAAAAATTAACTGTCTTACCACTTGCGTTCCCACGCCACTTTACGCGTCTCTCATTTATAGCATTTATCACAGTCTGCTAAAGTTATATGTATTTCCTTATCTTTGTTCAGGAAGCCATGAGTTCCTAGGGGCAAAGAATAAGCATTATCTGTGTATCAGTTTCTGTCATGTAACGATAGCCTTAGTCATTGTCTGAGATGTAAACAATTGCTTCATCTAGTCATTCAACAAATCTTATGAACTAGCTACCCTCTGTCTCTTATACACATCTAGATGTGTATAAGAGACAGGAACTAGCTACCCTGGGCCAGGGACTGTGAGCATAAAGGTGGATGAAACAGAACACCAGCCTCCGTGGACATAACCTTCCTGGGGAGGGGGTGGGAGGGGTGGAGATGGGAGGGGTGGTGATGGGAGGGGTGGAGATGGGAGGGGTGGGGGGAGAGCAGCACAGATATACCTTTATAGGTGCCTGGAGATAAATGAGGGGGAACTTCAGGTGTCGGGGTTAGAGAGAGCCTTGGCAGCATATTTGACCTGAGTGAGTGAGAGAGTGGACCCATTCGAAATGTGTGGGACGGACATTGCCGGCAGATGAGGGAAGAAGAGTGAATGACAAAGAGCACTTGAAAGGGGAATGGAGGACTAGGAGGAGGTGAGACTTCAGGGATGGATGGGGCAGAGCCTAGCCGACAACAGTGAGAAAGCTGGACTCTATTCTAGGGGAAAAGCTGAGCTCCTGGGTGTCTGCACAGACATGATATGCTCTGATATGTGTTTTAATTGTGCCACAGGAGAATTAACTGGAAAGGAACAGAGATAGAAGAAGTGAGTTGATTAGGAGAAGATTCCTGGACCCAATAGATGTAATGGCTGTGGCAGGGACGGTCAGGCCTAGGATTAGTTAACTAACTGCCTATTTTCAGGCTACCGGTCGACGAAAGCGTTGAGGGTCAAACCGACAAGGATCAGTTGCCAGCATCACTGCGGAACTCTGGACAGACTGAAGCATAAGTGGGGTTCAGCGATCAGAAGCTCCTAGATGTCTAGTTGCTGCTTAAAGAGAAGTGAGGAGGGGGAAAGGGGCACTAGAGGGCACCGTGACTACTTAGTCCAGGGCCAAGATTGCCCCCACTTCACATTCTCCCTAAACCCCCAAACCAGGTGGTACAGGGCCTGGGATTCTGGCAACAAAAAGCGCTGAGCCCTTCATAACAGAGCTAACAGCTGCTGTATCCCCACCGGCCCTATCTGCCAGCATAAGACAACGGGGAAGGAAATCATAGGAAAGAGGATCCTGCTTCCCTGCCCCGCCCCCAGCCAGGTCTTGTTCTCCAACATGCTGATGGGGACAGGAACCAAAAGGTACATCCTTAGGGACTTAGCGTGCCTTCTGTTGTCTCTTGGGTTCTCTAGAAGCAGCTGGCTGTGCAGTTTTCTTGCAGAAGTAGGGCCCGTGTTGGCCACCAAACTTCAGGGCTGAGCACCTCTCTGAATCAGGGCCTTCCAGCTTCTAGGTGTCACTTTTATGTACTCTCTGTTACTGACAGCTGCAGGAGGATGACAATGAAAATGCTCCCATAAGGATCTGATGTGATTTATTCCCTTTCTGTCTTAGTGCTCGTTAAAAAGCATATAAAAAGGGGATGCTAGGAGGTGATCCAAGGCAGACCTAGCTGAGGGTGCAAACCTCCTCCAGAGAAACAGCACAGGGATATTTATGACCCTCAGAGTAGCTAGCTAACCCTGCCTGGCATCAGAACCCACAGAAATCTGGACCAACACACCCAGTACCTCCCAATACACCTCACATTTCCTTCAGAGAACCTTTTCTCTCAGCCCACTGGGGCCTCAATGTTCCCACCCCACTCCCCAAGACTTACATCAGAGCCTTCTGCATCTGAAGCGTCTTTCCACTCAGCTTCCTGATTCCACTTGAAGGGGACACTCGAACCTGTCCCTATGAGTCTGCCTCACCAACTGGGCCCTGATCTCTGTAGTAGTCAGAATAACAGTCCCTCCAACAGGTCCACATCCCATGCCCTGTGAATATGACACCTTTCCTGACAAAAGGGAACCGCAGCTGAGATAAATCGTCTGCAATGGGAGATTATCTTGGGCCGTCTGGCTAGGTCCAATGTAATCACAAGTATCCTTATAAGATGACAAGAGTCAGGGTAAAAAAGAGATGTGATTGGAAGGCTAGGGAGACAGCTCAGTCGGTTAAGCGTTTCCTGTGCAATCGTGAAGTTCTATTCCCAGCACCCACATAAAATCTTGGGATGGTAGCATACACCTATCATCCCAGGAGGAGACAAGAGGATCCTAGGAGGCCCATCAGCTAATCATTCTAGCTGAATGAATAAGCTCTAAGCTCAGTAAGGCAGCCTGTATCAAAAAATAAAGTGAAGAGTGACAGAGGGAAGAAGGAGGCTGCCCTCCACATGCATGGCATGGGTACCTGCACACACATTTGCACATATACACATTAACATACTCAAATGCACACAACACATACACACACACACACACACACACACACACACACACACACACATGAAATGTGACAAGAGAATCAGAGGTTGAATAATGTGCTTTTGAAGGTGGAGGAAACAAATGCAGAAGCTTCTAGATGCTGGATACAGCCAAGAACATGATTTTCCCATGAAGCCTCCAGAAGGAATGCAGACTTACGAAAGCCTGGCGTTTTGGATTTCTGATACCTAAAACAATGCGAGAGGAGAAATCTGAATTGTTTATAAGTTGGTAGGTCTACAGTTGGCTTTCAGTTTAGGCAGCACAGCTCTGCAGGCTCCAGTCACTGAAGATGTGTTCACCTCTTTCACTACTGCTTCAGTGTGTTCTGCCTCCGAGCGTGCCATGGCTAGAGATCTTACCCTCTCACTGATTTACATGCTCCAGGAACTCAGGGCACAGAGCTTTTGCACATCCTGGAGGTTTAGCATAGCAGATAATAATATGTAGAGAAGAAAGAACTGGATGGCAAGTGTCCACTGGCAGCAGCCTGGGATGGAGACAGGAGAATCCCTGGAACTTGCCACTAGCCAATTGGTGAGCTCTGGGCTCGGTGAGAGGCCTTGTCTCAACAAAGACAGAGATTGATAGAGGAAGACAACTAACATTGGCTTCTGGCTTCAACATGCACACACAAACACACATACACAAAACACACATGCCCACCAACACATGCAAACATTTTATAAGATTAAAAAGAAGGGACCATGGTTAAATGAGAAACGGTATCACAAAAACCTCACTCCTGCTTATATCTGTAGACACCACACACTCACTTCATTATTACTTGGATTACCAAGTACGTTCTTACACCCATGAATTGTTCTAGGCTTTCTGTGTCTCAGGCACTAACAGGTGTTTGGCATCCAAAGATAAGCTAGACAGATAAGGTGATAGGAGGTCTACGGGTGATTGGGAAACACAAGCAATGTGAGCAATCTGTGTTACAAAGAGCAGGGGGCGGAAGGTATACTTAGTAGAGGCAACTACATTGGTCGGTAGGGTCAAAGAAGGCTTCCTGGAAGAAGAGATTTAAAGGTGAAGTCTGAGACATTTAGATGCAGAACTCAGAGAAGGCAAATTCCTAGAGATGGAAAGCAGGATGGCAGTTCCCAGGGGATGGAGAGAGGAGCACAGGTAGCTAGTGTCTCAATTTGAGAAGATGAAAAACGTCTGGGTGGGGATGGTTACACAGGGATGTGAATGTCCTTTGTGCCTTCAAAATAGACTCTCAGGATAGCAAAAATATTAGATTTTATATAACATACATTTTATACCAAGTTAGAAGACAAATTTTAAACACATTGACTAGGAAGACCATGGACACAACATCTGTGATCATCATTAAGCTTGCCCCATGATGAGGACAAGACCTGGCTCTGTCTTGGGAGCCTGAGAGCGTAGGATGGGCCATCCCATAAAAATATCGGTTTGGAAATCCTCAGTTCAACTGTTCTATGAGTTTTCTTTGCATCTTCTACAGTCTCAGTCTTCCTTCATCTGGGCCTTTAAAGAGCTAACATGTGTCACACACAGCCATGTTAATGACTGTTGGCTCCTGCAGAGTCTCCTCTATGTCTCCATAGGTCTCTGGAATTTGGAGGCTTCTGAAGAGTGATTCACCAGCATCCATCTTGTGTGTATATCTATGCATTCTCTCCAGCAGTGTAGTTAAGAGTTTCCTGAATGTTTCTACCTGCCAAACTACTGGTCACAGCAGAGCTGGTGGGGAAACAACACTCTTTAAGGGCCTAAACCCTGCCTAGGGACCAATAGAAGAAGGGCTGGGGCACAATGCCACACCAGGCTCCTGTCTCCTCCTTTCTCAACCACGGAGACACAGATTCTATAGAAAGAGTGGAGGGCAATGAGGCACAGTGGGCTTCTACATACCACCCAGCATGAGAGTCTCCTATCCTGAACCCCTCAGACCATGTGGCTGAGCTCAGCTCACCCTGTCAGGGTTGTTCCTCACTTGTGGACACATCTTTCTGCAGGTTTCCATTATCGTCTCTTTTCTGTGGGGACTTCTGTCTTTAGTCCATCAGATATGTCCACAATGCTCTGTACTCAAAATAGAGCAAAATGTTGGATTGTTTTCCATGAAGCTTCTGGGCTCTGGGGAAATCATGGGATGGTGCTTGACACCTGTAACAGAGTCCCTGAACACTTCCTGTCAGCCAGAGTGATTTTTCTCTGCCCAGAGCACAGGGCAGGCCTCCAGGGGGTGTTGCTTAACCTCACAGTTGTCATATTCTAGTCTCAACCAGGCCACCCTTTACACCCATCTGTACCACAATCTTCTAAGTGATTTCCTAGCACTTTTGAATTACACGGTACAGGAGAACAGAGGCAGGGAGATTGATTCTGTCCAGGGAAGATGGCCTGAGAGAAAAGAGTCGGGATGAGGTGACACCAATATTCCTTGACATCAATTGCTCAGCCTACACAGCAATGTGGCACCCGGTTACCACGTCCCCTTGTCATGCATGCTCACATGTTCTGTAGGTTACACCTTCTGGATGTGGTCATAAAGAGACAGGATGGGCTAGGGGGAAAGCCTTGCACTTGGGACCAGAGAACTTTGGCTCACTTCCTGGCACAAGCAAGGTCCCCATGACCCTTGGGCCTTGGGTGTGACTTTATCCAGAAGGGCACTCCAAGGAAAACACCTTCATTGTCTTCCTTATAAGACTCTGTGAGTCAAATGGCTTGGTATAGGACCATGCTTCGTAAACTGTCTACCACTCCACATACATAAAATGAAAAATCAAACAGGAAAAGAATCTTTGCCATAGCAAAAGGATCAAGATACCTGGGTGGAGTGGTGAAACGGTGGAGTGCTGCTTCCCAGTGCATCCTGTGGACTTGTCAGGCTCAGGAAAGCCTACTTTGGGGGATAGAGAAGTGTGCAAACTCACATGTTAAAAGGCCTTCTGGGTTCTTGATCAGGAGGAGGACAAAGACAGTATTCTCACAAACTTAGGGATCCTGAGTGACATAAACATTGATCCATTGTGCTAGCTGCCCTAAAGTGATCTTAGAACATGCATGACATCAGCATCTCAATTGAATGCAAGCGTCAGCAACCAGGCACTGTTTTCAAGGAACTGGGACCTTCCGGAGTACCCTGTTCCTCACCCCACGGGCTTGAACCTCTCCCTCTTTTGTTCCCCCCAAATTGTCCCATGTGTGGGGAGAGGCTACCCCACTTCTGTGTTGTATTGGGAAAGAGACCCATACACACTCAGGTAAGTGACAGAGTTGCTAACAGGGAGGGGTCGGGGAAGCTGAGCAGGCCTTGCGTTGCCATGGAGTTTGTTGAATTAAACAAAGAACGAGGAGATTTTGGTAAGATGGGGTGACCCTGGCTGCCCAACTTCCATGTTCCAGGTGCACATACGGAACCCTGCCGGATATTCACCTGGCCTGCAATCCCTCTCCTCTCACTTACGGGGATTCAGGCTCAGGAACTGAAGATAGAAAGGGTAGGGTATCCTATGTTCAAGGGACAAAAATTGGAGGGATCAGGTTCAACAAGCTTACCCTAGACCCTCAAGCAGCACGGAGGTGGGAATAGGGAAACCAAGGGTAATCAGCAGGTACAAGTCAAGATCGAAGGAAGGAGGCGAGAGCTTGGAGCTGCTGGTATCAACAGAAGCAAGACACAGAGGTACAGCAATGGCTACCAAGGGACCCGTGACTCACATCACGCTTTTGATGATTGTCAGTTACAAAGTATGCACATGAGTAGGGACGGCTTAAAGAGAAAAGTCTGGCCTTTTTTGTTAGGGCCCTTTTGTTCCTTCCTTGAAGCATTTAACTATTTTTTCAGGTTTATTTCTCTCTGCATCTACACTCCTACCTCCTGCTGGAAGATCCCCCTTGCTGCTGACCCAGTAAGCCCTCACAATTAACACCCAGGTCTCAGACCTGTTCACAGGTGGACCCAATGTTTGATGTGAAACTTGCTGCTCTAGAGAGAAATCACTTCCCACACTGGGTGCAACCTCAATGTTGCTCTCCTCCATCCAACATACAGTTCCTCAGCAGACTTCCTGTGTAAGTTGCTAAGAAGCATTTAGCACCTGCACACCGAGCANGTGTTCATGGACCAGGAAACAGACCCAAAATGCCTGTGGAAAAAAATCTCAGCTTGATGAAAGCCCATAATGATGCTTGAGTCACGGCTTGTGCTGTGTCTTATTATTGCTGATATTAAAGCATGATAAGCAATAGCCTAGTTGATTTATCATTGGCTTCACCTGATACTTCTGCAGTGTGTGCAATTTCCCTCTCCTGGTCCCCAGAACAGAATGGCAAATATTTTACTTTATTAAGCACTTTAAGGACAAGATTCAGAAGTATAGAAGCCAGCATTTAGTTGCTTCACAGTGTTAGGGTTTGGGTTTTTTTATATCCTTTGGTGTTCTTCAAGCATCTTTTGTAATGCTGTTAGGTGGGCAATTTCTCTGGCTTAGGTTTTTTTCATCTCAACGTTCAATAGACTCACCTGATGCTTTTTGAGCGTATGTGATATAGAAGCTATTCTTCCAAGTGCTGACACACTAGGATTAAATAGAACCACCAAGGGACCCTATCCTTCTGTTTGTTGTTTACTGTCTGCCCAGAGACACCCATAAACAAGATAAATAAATAAATAGTAAATATACAGTATAGGGTGCTGGTAAGGTGTTTCTGAAAAAAAGAAGTATAGAAGAAATAGTTTGAAAAATATAGGGGTTGGGGCTAAAATTAGAGACACTGGTCTGAAAAAATGACTTCCTGACAAAAGCGACATTTGAATGAGGGAAAGTGAAGGAATTGGCCATATGGACTCCTCAGGGAAGAGCATTCTACACAGTCAGAAAAGCATGTGCAAAGGTCCTAGAGCAGAAATGCTCTTGAAATGTTTAAGAGAACAGTGTGCCTGGAGCAAAATTAATAAGTAGATAGAAGATAAGGCCACAATGGAAATGGGAAGCCAGGTCAGTCCTAGCCTCTGGGACACTGAGGACTTAGGTTCTAGCCCGAGAGACCTAGATCTTGAACCAGATCAGCTAGGCTGCTGTGCTGAAGACAGAAGAACATAGTGGCCAAAAGAAGAGTTAGGGGGACTAGTCAGGAATCTGCTGAAAGAATTCAAACCAGAGATCTGGCTGGGAGCACAATATGGCAATGGGGTCTGCAAGAAGGGGTTGGATTCTGAATACATTTTGAAAGTATATTTTGAGGACATTTTTGACAGGTCAGGCAGCTATGGTGAAAAAGAGAAAGGCAGAGTTGTGGGCAGCACTGAGACTTTAAGTTAGAACAACTGGCAGAATGCAGTTGCCATAAACTGAGGTGTGGCTGTTCTGGGAGAGGCTGGTTTGGTAGGAATGGTCAGGGACTGTGCTTGGACACGCAGGCCTCCTGATGCCCATCACAGATGTGGGATGTCACATAGGCATTTATGGATATACAGATGTGGGACAAAGGGGGGAGACTGCTTGGGGGTGGCGTTTAAAGCCACAGGAATGGGTGAGCTCATCCCTCAAGGCAATGAGTGGGTAGGTGGAAAAGAAAGAACTCCAAAGCCTGAGCCCTGGTATGCTCCAGTACTTAGAGGTTGTGCATAAGAAGAGAAGTCAGCCCGGCAGTGGTAGTGCACGCCTTTAATCCCAGCTCTCAGGAGGCAGGTAGATCTCTGTGAGTTCAAGGCCAGATTAGTCTACAAAGCGAGTTCCAGGACAGAGTTCTTATGTAGAGAAACCCTGTCTCAAACAACAACAACAACAACAACAACACAAAACAAACAAAACTAAAACAAAACTAAAAAGGAAAAAGCATTAAAAAAGTCAGCAAAATTAACAGTCTAGTGAATATGGTCAGCTAGAGGCCACCTAGAGAGAGGGTTACAAGGGTAGGAATCCAATGTATAGATACCNCTATCAAGGGGCCAAAGAGTGCGAGTCACTAGAAATATCTGTTAAGGTTGGGGTAATCCTGCTCAGAAGCTTGGTGCGGTGGTGGGAGGAGAAGGCCTAACTGGAGTGGGATATGCAGGGAATGGAGGAGAGACATTGGATGACATGAGAGTAGACAACTGTCTTAGTTACTTTCTCATGGCCGAGATAAAATAACCTGGCGAAAGTAACTTGAGGGAGAAAGGATTTATTTTGCTCCGGGGATATACGCCGTCATGGCAGGGAAGGCACGGGAACAGGAGCAGGAAGCATGTGCACTGAAGACAAGAGAACAGGAAGTAGGTAGGGCTGGGCTGTAAAGCCTCAAGGCCCGCCCCCAGTGACTCACTTCCTCTTAGAGGCCCTGCTCCTTAGAGGTTCCACAGTGTTCACAAACAGCACCACCAGCTAGGGACCACATGTTCAAACATATGAGCCTATGGGGAACACATCACATTCAAACTACCACCACTCAGTGACTTTCACAGGCTTGTTTTAAAGGGAAAGAGAAATGGAGGTGACTGTAAGAAGAACAGGTCAAGGCAAGTTACTTTAATAAGAGAGATGTAGAGGTGTGCATGGATGCTGATGCAAATGATGCAACACAAAGGAAAACCGCGAGGCTTCATGAGGTGGGAGGGGGATGGGGGTTTGCTGGAGAAATGTTCAGCCGGTGCCAAAGTATGGAGCTATTGGCCTGGCTAGGGCCATGGTAGCTCCTATTCCTCANTAGAAAAAAGGCAGAGTTTATTTGTTCATAAGAGGTTACTGGGGCAAATAATTCAGCCGTCTTTAGCCACTGAAAAGCCATGCCAAGTGTACCAGAATCCCAGAGCAGGTGGAGGCAGTGATTGGAAAACAAATTAACTACGGAATTTGAAAGAATTCAGTAGAACAAAGTCAGCCCAGGGCACAGGGCCTTCTTTTCTTTATACCCAGCACTTTCTACTGCCTTGATGAGTCATGGACACTGAATATTTCCTTTTGCTAGGCACTAACCTGGTGGTTTGGTCCCAGCCATAAATCTAAGGTCATGCTGTGGTCATATGCAGTGCATATGATATATACTATGCATATTAGACACATTTGTGCTAAAGAAATTACCACTCCCTGAGAAAGATTGAACACAGGACGCAAAGAACAGGAATAAATGAATGCCAATCTTGTCTTTCTCAACTGATGTCAACCTACAAAGGTAACCTAAGGTCCATGTACTTTTTCATTGGCCTTAGGAAAACAATGGAGAAGGGTCTGAAAGTCACAAGCTTGGGAGTTGGACAGATGTGTAAGCTTGATTCTCAAGTTTACATCTCAGTTAGATATGTTCCTTGATCTATAGGAGATCCATCTATACAACAGGAATACCAGTTGCTTCTAACTTACAGAATCATGAAAATGAGGCCTGGGAGATGTCTCAGTGGATAAGAGTGCTTGCTGCTCTTTGTTCCCAGCACCCACCCACATTAGGCAGCTTGAAACTGCCTATAACTCCAGTTCCAGGGGATCTGATGCCCTCTTCTGGCCTCTGAGGGCACTTGCACAGACCTGGTGCACATACAGACATGCAGACACACACACATACACATAAACAAAAATAAACACAAAAACCATGACAAATCTGTTTTATGAGCTTATAAAATGCACTGAATTTTGTATCAAACCCACAAGAAGTTCTGGAATCTTCTCTCTAGTGATGTAAAATACTGCTTCTTCCTTTTAACATAACATTACTCATTACTGTGAGGCCTTGGTGTCTTTCCTCTTCACTCCAATGAGGTGATGAGTTCTCACATTCTGAGTTATTTCTCTTTGTTTTCAGGTCTGGGTTTTGTTTTGTTTTTATTTTTTTGACACTAAGATGTTTTAACAGTGGCTGTGGGGTGGAGATGGAGAGAGTACTACTTTGCTTTGGGTCAAGCCTTATAATCCTTCTCTCTCCCAACGCGTCTCATAGATATAGCCTGTGTAGGAGTTAGATGAAGGGCATTAGTTTGTGGGGGGAGGTCTGTGACTATCCCCCAACTGGGATAAGCTTTATCTCCACCATTCCAGCAGAAGAGATAACTCTGTAGGACTTCTTCACCCCCAAGCATATAGTGTGTGACTATAAGGAGATTTGCTTGACATCTCTTTTCTAACAAGATCAAGGGTATTTTGCCAGGACTATTGTAGACATTAAGGATGGTCTCACTGGATCCAGAAGAGGTTTGTAGCAAGAGGTCATTCTCAGAAACCCAGGGCCACTTACAAGGAAAGGAAAGTAAGCAGAGAGGTGATAGGCTTCAAAAGAGGATGTCTGCCTAATTATGAGGAAGCTTTGGTAGAGCAAGACAAATATTTTAAAAAAGAATGCTTGAAGAGAGATTATGCAAGAGTGTGGGCAATGAAACCTGTCAGTTTCCAAGTTCAAGTGGGATGTGTTCTCCCCAGCAGCTCTCCCTAGTCGATTGCCATCCCATTCCCCACACAATTACAAACATACCAATCAGCCTCCAACTTCAAGGAACTCCCAAAGGGCCTGCTCCCGAGACACTTAGCTTCCCCAGCTGCCTGCTCTCCACATCTTTGTGGATGAATGGTCCACACCACTGTCTTACTCAGATGCTTCCCAGGGTTCTTCGCTCTGCATTCCATTGCCCTGGCAGCTCTCCATCAAAGCCCTAGGAAGATTCTCAGAGCCCAGGGTCACTGCTTAACTTCCCAACCACCCCAGGTGCTGATGAAGAAGTATTTTCAGGCACACCATCGTCTCCGTATATAGAATCCCAACTGGGAAACTATCCTCGGCCACTTATGTTTCTAGACATTTCCACATGAGGAAGATGCATTTGGAGAACATAGCAGCATCCTAGAAGAAACCCAGTCAGCGGGACAAAAGATGGGGGTCTAAGGCACAGACATACAATGATAATACTACAGGCAGTGCTTGAAGAGTACGGATGCCAAGGCTTGGAGCTGATTGCTCTACATGGTGTATTGAGATTTTTCTTATAAATGTAAAACAAAGATCTAATCATTGTCCCAATTATGGAAAAGAGGAGGCTAAGCTTAGAAAGCTTATGTAATTTTCCACAATAGTATAAATAGCAATGTTCACAGTATCAAGAACATCTAGGCCCATTTTCTTTAGATTTATTTATTTTAATTTTATGTGTTTGTGTGAATACCTGCATGTATGTATACACATCACATGCGTACCTGGTGCTCTCTGAGCCTAGAAGATGAACCCCCTAAAACTGGAGTTAGAGACTGCTATGTGCTACCTGATATGGGTGCTAGGAACCAGACAGAGCCCTCTGCAAGAGAAGCAAGTGTGCTTAACCACTGAGCCATCTCTCTAGCCCCTTGGACCTATGCTCTTAACTAAGTGGTGCATCAATTACATAAGCCAGGAAGGGGTGGAGAGATTCATTCTTGTTTCTTGATGTAGGAAACTGAGGAGTTGCCTTGATCCCAGGCTAACCTTGGGCAGGCTAACCTCCCGAAAAACCTCCCACTCTCTCCATTCATCTGATGTAGAACTCTAAACAGCTACCGAGTGTCAGACACTTCTCCTGCCTTGAATCAGGTTCCTCAGAGAACTCACTAGGCTTATTAGATGGATTTTTTTTTTTCAGCACAGGGGTGCAGAGATTCACTAAAGAACAGTTCCTAAGGAAAATGAAACAATTATTAGTGATAGCTAGGTGTTAGCATTTGGAGGTCATATATTCCCCACAGGCTCATGTGTTTAAACATGCAATCGCCAGCTTGGAGTGCTGTTTGGGAGGTTGTGAAACCTCTGGGAGGTAGGACCTAGCTGGAGGAAATATAACTGTGGCCAGGCAGCTCCAGGAGTCTTCCCATTTCTGCCTCCCCAGTGCCGGGGTTAGAAATGGGGGCAGGCACAACAACATCTGACTTTTTAAATGAGTGCTGGGGATCTGAACTCAGGTCCTCATGTTTGCATAGCGAATACTTTACTGACTGAGACATCTCCCCAGCCAGGGTTGTAATTTTTTGTCTCAAAAACATGCATAAGGTTTTACACACAACTCTAGTGTGAGCAGGGTTTCCTTTACAATAAAGAATGGCACAACTCCATATTCCTCAGAGTGGTGCATGAGGTTCCTTCTGGTTTTATTTCTGGATATTAGACCTACCTAGGATGCTGTCAAGAATCCCAAAGGCTCAGTGTGTGTTTAAGCCATGTGTGCAATCCTCACCCAGGGACACAAACANCAGGGCAACAATGGGCAGTGAAATTATGAGTCAAAAACTTTCCCTCTTCTTAGCCTTCCAGAGTAGCACAGACCACTTCAACATGCAGAAACTCTTCAAGACCAATGCTACTCTCCGGTAGCATGGTATCCTGGTTTGCACCAAGAGAGCCTTGGCTGCTGCTTCTGATGCCGGAAAATCACACAGCATTTCTGTTGCCTCTGAGAGCTGATCAAGAGGCTTAAGCTGGAGCTAGGGGGATCTG
>LZPO01097201.1:259655-275151 GCA_001675575.1 Neotoma lepida | reverse complement strand
CAGTGGGGTGTTTCATCCACTCAGTTTCCTAGAAGAAAACTGTTACTTAACCTGGTCAATGAATACTTTAAAGCCCATTGCCTCTACCTTCCCCCTAATGCTAAGAGTATCTCTTCCTGGATCACTCAAATGAGCTAGAAATGTGCACCCCACACAACCATCCTTCCTGGGTACAATGCTTCATAGCAACAAGGGGAATTTGCCTCTTATTTTGAGTCTCTATGTGCAAGAACAGAGTTCCCAGAGAAACAGAAGCCAAGATCCATTTCTACTTTCATAAGTCTCTCAGGACCTCTTCATCTGTTCAGAGCCATGGATTCTTGGAGCTTCCATGTCACTGTTAGTATCACATGACAGCTTCCCAGCCCATGCAGGACCATTTAAGCTTTCTGGTGATGACTGGTGTGTGTCAGACCATCTGGTATGGTCACCAGAACCATTATTTCTGTATGCTGACATCTGCCTTGAGATATTTGGATTCTCTTTTCCCAAGCGAAGCCATATTTATTCATCTGTATAATGCACAATTACCAAGTATCCACAGAACATCCAAGGACTGTAGAGAAGATAGAAACAGTAGCCCTGAGGGACCTCAAAAATTGTATCAAGGTCACTATCTACATTAAAGAATAACAAATAGTGTAAAGTGGGAAATTCTAGAACAGTGGACAGTGACAGCACCCCCTCTCAGGTGATTGTACCCCACATCATGCTTCTCTTCAGCTCTTGGCCCTGGACTGGAGTTAAGAGCTGAGAATGCTTGAGTCACAGAGGGAAGGGTGACAAGTCATTCCAATGGCTGTGCAAAAGCAATGTGAAATCCATTGTTGCTTCTAAATGTGCAGTCAGCCTGGCTTCTTTTTGAGTTGTGAATAGAGGGGTGGGAAACCATTAAGAGGAAGAGCTACAGTCCTGGGTGCCTTGGGTTCATTTGATTTTCAGGGCTATGACCTCAGGAAAGCTACAGAAGGTGATAGATTTCTTCTCTAGGATCTCCCAGACTCCAGAACTCTGAGCCAGTTCTAGGATATGATTGATACATCACAGCTTCATTTTCACTTGAGCTACTCTGGGTTGAGGTGCTGGTGTTCATGGTTGATATATCCTGGGTGGCCAAATTGAAGAAAAATGACTGACAGCCATAAATGTTTGAGGACTGGTAGAATTGTTCAAACCAGGCTATAGAAACCAGACCCTGTTTCTTTGTATAACTCCACAAAGGCTTCCTGGGGACCGAGAGTCAGGGAGTGGAGCTTGCTTTGGATCAAACAGCAGTTTGATGACATCTCTTTCTCTGGAGAGATGCACATGTCCATAAAAATAGGTGTGGAAAAAAGCAGCTATTTTAAAAGAAACCCTCTAGACAAAATGAACTAAACCGATATTTTCAATCGAAGTGATTAAGGAGTGAGTGCCCTCTGTCAAGTGGGGGTTCCTGGGATCCCCCCACAGGTGCATGAGGCCATGGTTTCTAAAGGCTGAAGTGAAAGTGAGATTGAGAAACACATTTGAGTAGTCATGATGGAAAGCCCTTAGTGAGATATTAGGTCGTGGCCTTATGTGACTGAAGTAACTCCTTTGATTTTGCTGTTGGCATTAACTTTAATTTATTAGATGAGAACTCAAAGCACTTGAGTAGTTCATACCCAGTAGACTCTAAGTAATAATACTAATTTTAGCCAGGGATGATGGCACATGCTTGGAATCCTAGCACATGGAATGTAGAAACATGAAGATCAGTAGTTCAGGTCTAGCACCGGCTATATAGTGAGTCTAAGGCCAGCCTGGGCTACCTGAGACCCATTTCAAAAATAACAATAATGCTGGTGGTGATAAAACAAATGTAAACAACTACCATTCGGCTACTTAAATGAATATCATATTCAAATCTTACATTTAATATTGTCATTCAAATTTTTTCTTTCTGCAGAGAACACAGAATTTGTACAGTTCCCTAGATAACCCTTATGTAAGTATTGACTCCTAGCTACAAACCCTGAAGAGTCCCAACCTTCCCCTTGGTGCATTGCCTATGTCTTGGTTGCCTCTTCCCTGAAAGGACTCACTGTCAACTTGGTTATGCTGCTCTGGTGATGAGCAAATATTACCAGATTTGTTCCCAACCCAGGGAGGAGGGGCCAGTCTGGGTATTTGGGCCAGAAGCACCCTATCATGTGTCTCACCATGTGTTCTCACATCCTCATTCACCCTAAGGGTAAGGGGTGGGAGACAGAACTCTAGATCTCTGGGGTCCCTGGGACAGAGCCTGGCATGGCAGTGGGCATGGATGCTGTGGATGAATGATGAGGACTAAATAGGAGAGGAGACAGCATCTCTAAAAGGCAGTGTGTGGAAATAAAACATCCCAGCATGCATCCCAAGTGCAGGTAGAGCTCAGGAGGAGCCGGTCAGGCCTCCTATGCATGTTCTAGGTATGAATCTCTCTTCGTCCTGCAGAAAATTTCTTGCAGAGTGAATGGGTTCTCATGGAAACCTTGGGGTCATTCTGTAGAGAGCCATCAAGGGTCCATCTAGTTAGGACCAAAACCATTACCACGGAGCAATTCACAGGGTATTTTACCTTGGTCAGCTTGGCTGGTTCTCAAACATTGGTAATCCATCTGTATTAGTCAGGGTTCTCTAGAGTCACAGAACTTACAGAATATATCTATATATCTAGGAATATATCTCTGTCTGGTATATAAATAAATTTCATATATATTTAGTAATATATATGAATTTATTAAATATATTCAATATAAATAAATATATTTATTAAATATATTTAATATATAAATAAATATGTTTAATAACTATATATTAAATTTATTAGAATGACTTATGGGCTGCAATCCAGTGAATCCCACCAAGGCTTGCTTGAATGGAAAGTCCAAGAATCTAGTAGTTGCTCTGTCCCATGAGGCTGGGTGTCTCAGCTAGTCTTCTGTGTATGCTGGCATCCCGAAGAAGTAGGCTTCAGTGCCAGTGAAGGAATGTATGTGCTGGCAAGGCTAGGGCAAGCAAGCAAAGAACAAACCCTTCCTTTTTCCATTGTCCTTATATAGGCTTCCAGCAGAAGCTGTGGCCCCGATTAAAGGTGTGTCTTCTCGCCTCAAGATCTAGATTAAAGGTGTGTGTCATTCCACCTCAAGATCCGGATCAAAGGCATGCTGTCTTCCTGCCACAAAGCACACAAATGGTGTGCTCTCCATTTCTGGATTGTAGTTCATTCCAGATACAGTCAAGTTGACAACCAAGAACCCACCTCTTGTCAACTGGACGCACAATCATATGTCCTTATGTCATGATTAATTTCTAAATAAAAACAATAACCAGGTCATAATAATGCCTAAACATAATATAACTATACCATGTACAATCGCAAACACATTGTATATTTAGCCAGGTCATAATTACACCTAACATGATATAACTATCCCTCATACAACCACAAATGAATTTTAAGTTTAGAATAGTTGGCAATGTCCCTTTGGGGATATCTTATTAGTATTCTCTTAATTGTTGTTACAACATTTGATAAGAAAATTGAGAGAAAATACAAATATCTGTACAAATACATTCTTAGCAAAACACAACAGAAGCATTCGTGTCAGTTGTAATACACATTTCTGCAACTGGTAATGTTACCTTAGATGGTCTTTAGAACTACCTTCCTCTACTACCCATTCTGTATTTCCTCCACCGTAGGCAAGCCTCTCAACAGATCTTAGCTCTTTTCCTAGAAAAGTGACCCATACCTTCATTCCTGATGGTCTGTGCCCTTTGTCATCCTGCCTGGATTAGGCTGTTGTAGCTTCCCATTAAGTTTAGTCACAGGGCACAGTAGTACCAAAAGATGACCTAAAAGATCCCCTGCACTCCAGATATAATCTTTCTTACCTCCATTGTGGAGAGGCAATCCAATCTTCCCATGGTATTCTGGATCAATTACCCTTCTAACACTCTTATTCTTTTCTTAGCCTGTTGGTTTAAGGGCATCAGAAGCCCAAAAGGACCAGGGGGAGGTCTGAGCTTCCAGTTCAATGGACTGTTCATTGTGGCTCCTGGCAGGAGCACTCCCCGCTCTGGAACCAAATCTTCTAGGCTAGCAGAACTTAGGGATGTGGAAACAGGAAGCAAAAACTTTCCTAGTGGGTCACTAGGGGTGATAGTGAGTGGAACTATTTCCTTTTCCACCCCTTTATTCCTGGACCCATGGATCCCAGCTATGGGAGAAACAGTACCATATATTAGATGCTGATTCAAAACATATACTGCTTTCTAGAGACCCTGGCCCCACCCCTCAAGGCTGCTGCCACCTAATTGGCACTGTAACTGTGTCTTTGAAAGACCATTCCATCCTTCTATGAGGCCAGTTTTTTCAGGATGGTGGGGAACATGGTAAGACCAGTGGATTCCATGATCATGGGCCCACTGTCACACTTCTCTGGCTGTGAAGTGAGTTCCCTGGTCAGAAGCAATACTATGAGGAATACCATGTTAGTGGATCAGGCACTCTGTAAGCATGGATGGTGGTTTTGGCAGAAGCATTAACCAGAATAAGTGTCCACTCCAGTAAGGAGAGAGAGAATGTCCCTTCCATGGAGGAAGTGGTCCAATGTAATCAACCTGTCACCAGGTTGCAGGCTGGTCACCCTGGGGAATAGTGCCATAGCTGGGGCTCAGTGTTGGTCTCTGTTGTTGGCAGATATGGCACTCAGCAGCAGCTGTAGCCAGTCAGCTGTGGTGAGTGGAAGTCCATGTTGTTGAGCACATACATAACCCCCATCTCTGCCACCATGAGCCCTTTGTTCATGTGCCCATTGGGCAATGACAGGAATGGCTGGGGAAAGAGGCTGACTGTCCACAGACTGGGTCATGCTATCTACTTGATTATTGAACTCCTCCTCAGCTGAAGTTACTGTGTGGTGAGCATTTACTTGGGACACAAGTATCTTTACATCCTTTGCCCATTTGGAGAGATCTATCTACATCTTCCCCAGATATCTTTCTCACCAGTTTTCCAATCATGCTCTTTCCAAGTCCCTGATCATCCAACCAATCCATTGGCTACAGCCCATATCTGGCCATTTCTCCTTCCAAACAAACTGTAATATCATGTGTACTGCTTGAAGTTCTGCCCACTGTGAAGATTTTCCTTTACCAGTATCTTTCAAGGTTGTACCAGAAAGGGGTTGTAATACCGCAGCTGTCTACTTTTGGGTGGTGCCTACATAACTTGCAGAACCGTCAGTAAATCAGGCCCTAACCTCTTTCTCAGTCGACTGATCATGGGGAACTCCCCATAAGGCTATAGGTGCATGCTTGGCAGTAGACAGCATTGTAACAGGAGTAGAAACCATAGGCATTTGGACAAATTTTTTTTATGTAACTTGCTTGTGCCTTCAGGACCTGCTTGGGACCAATCATGTATATACTACTTCCATTTGATAATAGATTGCTCCTATGCACGTCTTACTTTATGACTTGATGGTCTAATAACACTCAGCTCATGATGGGCAGTTCAGGTTGCATGGTAACTTGGTGGCCCATTGTCAAATGTTCAGTTTCCTGAAGGCCCAATAGCAGGCCAAAAGCTTTCTTTCAAAGGGAGAATAGTTGTCTGCAGATGATGGTAGAGCCTTACTCCAAAATCCTAAATGTCTCTTCTGTGATTCACCTATAGGTACCTGCCAAAGGCTCTAAACAGCATCCCTATCTGCCACTGATACCTCAAGTACCATAGGGTCTGCTGGATCATATGGTCCAAGTGCTAGAGCAGCCTGCACAGCAGCCTGGACCTGTTGAAGAGCTTTGTCCTGTTCCAGGCCCCACTCAAAGCTAGCAACTTTCCAAGCCACTTGGTATATGGGCTGGAGTAACATTCCAAGTGAGGAATATGCTATCTCCAGAATCCAAATAGGCCCACTAAACATTGTGTTTCTTTCTTAGTGGTGGGAGGGGCCAGGTGCAATAACTTATCCTTCACCTTAGAAGGAATATCTCTGCATGCCTCACACTACTAGATTCCTAAGAATTTCACTGAGGTAGAAGGTCCTTGAATTTTGGCTGGATTTATCTCCCATCATCTGACACACATATGTTACCAATGAGTTCAAAGTGGTTGCTACCTCCTGCTCACTTGGTCTAATCATCATAATGTTGTCAATATAGTGCACCAGTGTAATATTTTGTGGAAGAGACAGACGATCAAGATTCCTTCTAACTAAGTTATGACACAGGACAGGAGAGTTAATATATCCCTGAAGCAAAACAGCAAAGGTATACTGTTGGTCTTGCCAATGGAGAGCAAATTGCTTCTGGTGGTCCTTATGGACAGGTACAGAGAAAAGGGCATTTGCTAAATCAGTAGCTGCATACTGTGTACCACTACCAGATGTACACATCTGGTACAGCAGCTGCAATCAGTCACTCCTTGATTGAGTTTTCCATAGTCAACTGTCATTCTCCATGATCCATCTGTCTTGTGCACTGGCCAGATAGGAGAGTTAAATGGAGATGTAGTGGGACCCACCACCCTGTATCTTTCAAGTCCTTGATGGAGACACTGGTTTCTGCAGTTCCTCCAGGGATGCGGTACTGCTTTTGATTCACTATGTTTCCTGGTAGAGGCAACTCTAAAGGCTTCTTCCACTTAGCCTTTCCAACCTTAATAGCCCTCACTCCAGAGAGGGAACCGATGTGAGAACTCTGCCAACTTCTAAGTATATCTATCCCAATTATACATTCTGGAACTTGGGAAATAACCACAGGATGAGTTCAGTGACCCACTGGACCTACCATGAGCTAGACGTTAGCCAAAACTCCATTATCACCTGGTCTCCATAAACTCCTATTTTAACTGGAGGGACACAATGTTTCTTGGGATCTCCCTGAATCAGCATCAATTTAGACCCAGCATCCAAAGAACCCTAGAAAGTCTGATTGTTTCCTTCCCCCAGTGTAAAAGGCCTTAGGTCCCTCTGAGGAACAACTAGAGAAAGATTAACTGTAAACTTTTAGGTGTCTTATCAGGGTCCTTCCTCAGGGGACCTGGCCACCCTTTCATTCAAGGGGTGCAAATTGGCTCAAGTCTGGAAACTGATTCACTGGCCGGGATGGCCTTTTGCCATGATCCAATGTGCCTTTCTTGCATTTGAGAATTTTTCTGCTTATACAGGTCAAACAGAAATGGAGCAAGTTTCTTATCTATTTCGTGCCTAGAAACACCATGATTGATTAGCCAGTACCAAAGGTCCATACGAGTCATGCCACTATAAAATTCACCTTGTCTGTGTTGACTATTACAGGTTAAGCCATTATGAACATTGTTTTGTCTACACTGCCCATTATGATAGCTGCAGTTACCTTGTCTCTGGCAATTCAATGCTACCACCTGGCCCAATTAAACCATTGCATTTAACTCATCCACCTGAGCAGCAGCGTCTCCAACCCTAGGGTCTGGCACAAGGAAAAGGGCAACTGCAAACTTTTCAAATGTGCTGGTGCCCCTCCCACCATTTTGTGTCTTATAGGATTCATGAAGGGCAGGTCTCCTGGGCCTTCCCACTGTGGAGAGTTAGATTTTACACAGTGTACCCACTCTAGCACTGCAATTTCCCTGAGCCTTAAAATCCTTTCCTCAACACTGAGCCAAGGGATATCAGGCATCTCCAACTCCTTTTCAGGAGGCCGTCTTTTGATAAATGCTTCAGCCAACCATTCAAACAAACTTTTGACATCTTTTTTTTTAAACTGTGTGAGCTTCCGTATTAAACCTAGAATCTCCACTCAGAGGGTCCATGTCAATAAACTCAGCCTGATCCAGTTTTATGTTCCTTCCACCATTACCCCACACGCTTAAAATCCATTCCCACACACATTCCCCAGACTTCTGCTTGAATGAATTAGCAAACTCATTAAGCTCTTTAGTAGTGTGGCATACTTCCTCACGGACTACACTTTCTACTTCCCCGCTAGGAGCCTGCTTTGTCTTGAGTCTGGTTACAGGTCTAGAGGCAACAATTGGTGGCCTTGAGGGACATCAGTATTGTCTTGCCTGGCATTTCCTTCAGAGAAAGTCACTGCTGGTTTAGCAGACACTGAAGGATTAATTCCCTCAGTGAGAGGTGAAAAGGGAAGTATTCCAAGGGGTGAGGCTGTGGGTGCTACTTCCTCAGGTGAGAAAAGCCCTTGAGGATCTGAGGGTTCAAAGTTCTCAGCTTCAGTAAGATCCTCCCATACACCCCACCCCACGTTACAGGATCATGGGATCTAAAGAAGGGTCTTTACCACTTAATGCCCTTACTTTAACTGCTGAGGGTGAGACTTGAATTTTCGCTGTAATTCGGACACCCTTATAATGAGGGCTTCAGTTTGATTTCGAGCTCTGTGGCTGCTGGAGAGGTTTTCTTCCAGGGCACACTTAAAAACCTTTATTTAGACTGTTTATTCATATCTGGAGCTGGTCATTTTGAAGTTCATTGTTGTCCTTCACCTTATTCTGGAGTTGGTTAATTTTATCATGGAGCTCATTCCTGTCCTTTTATTAGTTTATCCAGAGATGCTAAGAGCAATCAACCAGCAACATCATTTTTCTTATTTTCCCCAAAACTGTCAAAAGTTTCATACATAGGGTCACTAAATTCTTTGCCACTCACAATTGATTAATCAAGATAATCAAAGCCATTTATATTTTTAAGTTTGTAATATAGTTCACACCATGGGCTTTCTGTATTCTCTGAGCTTCCAGGAGATGGAGTGCCTGGAGAGACTTCAGTATCTGAAGGTGCTGGTGAATTAAAAAGCCCGTTCCAAATACTTGAAAGATTCATCCTTATACGTCTTTTCTCTAGAACCACTCTGGTACCAAAATCTGTATTAGTCAGGATTTTCTAGTCACTGAACATATGGAAGGAATCTATCTATCTATCTATCTATCTATCTATCTATCTATCTATCTATCTACCATCTAATTATCTGTCTATATGTCTATCTATCCATGCAAAAAGAGACTTTATTATAATGAATTACGGACTGCAGTCCAACTAATCCAACAAGGGCTAGCTGTTAATGGAAAGTTCAAGAATCTAGTAGTTGCTCAGTTCCACGAGGCTGGGTGTCTCAGCTAGTCTTCTGTATATGCTAGAATCCCAAAGAAGAAGGCTCCAGTGCCAATGAAGGGATGGGTGTGCTGGCAAGGCAAGGGCAAGCAGGAAAAGAAGAATGAATGAACCCTGCCTTCTTCCATTGTCCTTATATAAGCTTCCAGCAAAAGCTGTGGCCCAGATTAAAGCTGTGTCTTCCCACTTCAGGCTCTGGATTAAAGGTGTCAAGATCCGGATCAAAGGCATGCTGTCTTCCTGCCTCAAGATCCGAATCACAGAAGTGCTCTCCATTTCTGGATTGTAGTTCATCCCAGACAGAGTCAAGTTGACAACCAAGAACGCCATCATGTCATCCCAATCCTTCCAGTCCTGATAATGTTCTTTGCTCACCAGCATCCTTCTATTTTGTGGATCTTGCTAAACAAAGCAAAATTTTAAATGAACTTAAAAATTAGTGTTCAGGGGACAAGGAATTGGATGGATTTGGGAAATGAGAGCATAGAAGCAGGATGGACTCCTAGGTTTGTGGTGTACGAAGCATGTTTTATAAAATGGAAGTACCAAAGAAGGAGCAGGGTGCAGTGGGACAACAGGCTGTAGTTTAACAGGATGAGTTTGAGGTGTGCTTAAGGAGCCCTGGAGGAGACATTGCTGAGCATTAGGACATGTAGGGCTACAGAGGAGAGATGAGACACCCTGAAGCTGAGGACACAAAGGGAAACCTGCAGCTGTAGAACGACTCTGATCATATGGACAGAGTGTGGCCCAGGATAGAAACCTGAACAATTCCATCCATTGTGTCTGCATGAGGAGGAGGAGGAGAAGGATCCAGGAAGGAAAGTGGTCCAGTAGTTTAGGTGATAGAGCAAAACCACCAAGAATGATGCCACAGGCCAGGCTTCTCCTGAAGGCAGAGATGGCGGAGGGGACAGAATGGTTGACCCTATCACCTTGCCTACTTCCCTTCTACCCACTACTCACTCAGTGGTGGACCAGTCCTCAGGCCAGTCTCATGTTTGTNCCTCAGACAGTCAGAAGAAGGAAGAATTTTCCCAATAGCCCAAGGACTACATAGGAGTGTTTTCTTTCACACCATCCTGTCTTTCCCTCTCTCTCTTCCTTCCTTGACCTTTTTGAGACAAAGTTTCATGTAGGCTAAAATGACCTCAAACTCACTATATAGCCAAGGATGGCCTTAAACTCCTGACCCTCCTGTCTCAACTTTCCAGTGTCTGGATTCCTGGAATGTGCCACCACGTCTGACTTGGGAGTTTTCTATATGGGTATAGAGCCACCATCCAGTTCTCCAACTGTCACCTTTCTTTCCGAAGGTGGCACTTGTAATGCATGTGTTCCTGTACACATGTCACTCAGATACTTTCTGGTTCCTGTGTTAACACTGATCATAGGGAAACTCCACCAACATCCCAAGGGAGGTTGTGAGGTACCAGTTAGAGTAATTCTCTGGGAGGGCGGGGGCAGAAACTGAAACCTGCCAATCAAGGATGATAGGGGTTGTTAGCTAGGAGGCTTCACCAGCAGGAGGAGAGTGGTAGAGAGAACTTAGACACCATTTTAGCCTTTCTCAATTGTATGGTTTTGGTACAGAGGTTTCAAGCTGTCTTCAAACTCCTGATTTTGCTGCTTTAGTCTTTTGAGTGGGGTGCCTTAATCCATGCACCCCACTTAAGCCTTCCAACTTTTCTAGCTATCCGGGCAGGATATAACATTGAGCCTTAATGTCGGTGTTATGGCACTCTTCCCACCCAGCAGCGGGTCAGTCATAGACCACTTCTGCACCTTGAACACACATGGATTTGTGGACCATACAGTGGACATGTATTGATCTCTTCTTCATTGCTCTATACAGTCTGTTGATTTTAATAAATAGATCTTACTCTATAGCAACAAGGCACAAATATTGTCAAAATTGAACTTCTCTAGATGAAAACTAAATTTGACTAAAGGCACTCTGTGTTAGGCCTGGCAAGAAATCCAATTTCTGTTGACTTGGGGGGATTTTTCTCTTTCATAGAACATAGTTACCTTTTATGCTTCCAGAAAATGATGACAGAGCTTTGGTCTCTGCCTCAGTTCCCCTTCCTGTAACTGTGATAAAATACCCTAGCAAAGGCAGTTTAAGGGAGGATGGGCTTAACAGACTCATAGTTCTAGGTTCCAGAACATCCTTACAGGGGAGTCGAGGTGGTAGGAACATAAAACAACTGGTCACATCACATCCACCATCAAGAGCATAGGGCAATGAGTTAATGTGTGTATGTTTATGATCACTGCACTTTCTCCACTCACACACTGCAGGAACCCATGGTGGGCAGGTCTAACTGTAATTAACGTAATCTCTAATAGACATTCTCAGAAGTTCTTTTCTCACGTGATTATAGATTTTGATCAAGTTCACAATTAAAAACATCCCAGTCTCCATCCCTGGGTGGTTGCCATGACTACAGTCCTTGGTTTTTAGTGATGGTGACTCCACGCCTCATGTGCCCATTTTCTTGGGTCATGTAGAATCTTCTAAAAGGTCCCAACAGTCACAGAGTCCTTTGCTTCTTTGTACCCACTTGGCTGGTCATCTGTACTCATACCCTGTCTTCTCAGGGGCCCCACAACAGGCTCAGGGCTCTCTAGGTACAGAACCCACTGTCTAAAAACTCCTTTGCAGACCCTTTCTTCAATTCATGGCATGTTCATGGCTCAATTACAGGATGTGGTATTCTCTTAGTTTATCCCATTAAATTAAATTTCTAGCACATCTCCCTTTGATGAGTTGATGCCATTGCTATATAGGCAAATGGACTTAGTATTTTATTTCAGAAATTCATTTTATCTATATGATAGACAAATTAGTCAGATTATGTAAAATATTGTTTTCTTGCTAGTCTTTATATGTCAAGATCTTTGGTTTTACAAGGAAAATTATTTTGGGACTGGTTCATGGCCCCCTTCTCTAAAATTTCACTGAAGAGCAGGAAGTCTTGTTCTACAATTTACGTTCCATGATGTTCCTTAATGTTCCAGGAAGAAGCATCCATGCCCTTGCAGATTCATACAAAGACTCCACGTTGAGGATTAGCAAGTATTGGCTCTGTGGGTCTCATCTCCCTATGATGTGAATGTTCTACTTTCTAGATGCAGAACTCAGATGAATGTGAGGTGTGCCGGGATGTAGGAACACTCTTCTGCTGTGATACTTGCTCCAGAGCCTTCCATGAGGAGTGTCACATCCCAACAGTGGAGGCTGAGATGTGAGTGAGATGTGGCCCCTTCTCTGTCTCCTAGACACTCTTTCCTTCTCGTACAGGTTACCATTGTAGATTGTGAGCTTGTGTCTCGACCGGGGATGAGCAAGAGCTCTCCATAACAGATAACAAACAGGAAGATGCAGAGAGCTGTTTCTAGATGCTGTCAGCAAGGGATTGGTGTTCTCTGTGTTAGGAGAGGCTTCTCTCATGATACAGAGGCTGGGCCNTTTGCCTATGCACTGTTACTGCATATTCCTCAAAGTTATTCACCAGAACTTCTCCGAAAGACTGAGAGTGGAATACGCCAAGTTCTTCTCTTTTGAACTTATTCAGGAAAGAAGAAAACATGATTGCTTTCTACATTTCACCAGGTTGCAATGGACCAAATGAGGTCCAAGGTTCCCAGAATTTGTGGAAGTCCATTTTACTGTGTATAGACCTGATAGCCTGACCTGTCTGTGCTCCCAGAAACCTCTGTTGGGAAGTTTGTACCCCTCCACTCACCATAAATTCCACTTTTCCCAAGGACTGGCTCCTGCCACAACCTGATGGGAACACTAGCAGCTTAAGATTCTACATGGGGTCCCTCAGAGCCTGGGAACCTCTTCCCAAGATGAGACTATTAGCCATTCCTGAAAGCACAGTGGCAGGCATAGGACAGTGGCTGTTTTCACTTCATGTGTTCACTTCATGTCCAACCTTTCAGAACACCATGGAGTTGCATCTTCTGTAAGATGAAGTCCTTAGGAAGCCAACAGAGTCATCCAGAATCTGAGATACTACAGAGGCAGATGGTGCCCCAGGAACAGTTGGTGAGTCCCTGTGAACCTCACACTTTCTCCTTTCCCCTGGAAGAGCACAAACAGGTTTGGAGTCAGAAGAACAGCACCAAAGGGAGCCTGATCCTCCAAGCCACACTCTGTCATGCTGCTATCACAGCATAAACCATTGCTATAAGAACTAACTCAGCCATTAAAAGTCTATAATCAAGGGACACTAATGTTGGAGAAACTTCTAGAAGATGAGTCTGAGTGGTGCCTTCCTCCTGGGCATGTGTATGGACTCCGCCTTAATAAGTCACTTTGACTGAGTCTCCTTTTCTTGCAGAAGTGTGAGTTTGTCCTCTTGAGAGTCTATTGCTGTTCTGAGAGCTCCTTTTTTTCCAAGATGCCTTATTATTATTATGTAAGTATTAGTAGTGAACCCCCATTACTGGCTGCCATGATGTCATGTGACTTAGAGGGGTAATTAATTGTGGGATTGGGATCAAATCCCCCAGGTCCACAGGCTCTGTTGTTTCTGTGGACTTTCTAGGGCCCTGTGGAAGGTAAATGCTGAGCCATACCAGTCATTCTGCCATTGCTATTTCTGTCTCCAGCTTAAAAAGACATCTGAAGGTGTGCAGAAAGCTATGTGGTTGGACATCATCAAGAAAAAGCTGAGAAAGAGAGGTTACTCCCATGTGGAAGAGTTTGTGCAAGACATGAGGCTCATCTTCCACAATCACAGGACCACGTTCAAGGTCAGCATTCCTCTCTGCCTGCATCTCATCTTCTTTCCACCTGGTTACTCTTCCCCTCAGTTTCTGGCTGCGGAAAGCCATCTCATCTTCTTTCCCTCAGTTTCTGGCTGTGGAAAGTCATCTCATCTTCTTTCCCTCAGTTTCTGGCTGTGGAAAGTCATCTCATCTTCTTTCCCTCAGTTTCTGGCTGTGGAAAGTCNTGGCTGTGGAAAGTCATCTCATCTTCTTTCCCTCAGTTTCTGGCTGTGGAAAGTCATCTCATCTTCTTTCCCTCAGTTTCTGGCTGTGGAAAGTCTAGTTTCCCACATCTTTCTCTATTAAAGTTACATAAGCAAGAAGTCTGAGATGCCAGACACAGTGGTACATGCCTGTGATCACAGCCTTCAAAAGGCTGAGGTAGGAGGATCATTTTGTGTTCAAAGCCTGTCTATAGTATGAGACCCTATCTCAAAAGAAAAAAGATCTAGAAGTGAAAAAAAATTTTAGTTTAATATGTAGACAATATTTCACTAACAGAAAATTCGCCAGCACCACAGAGCTCATTTAATTCCTTGTCTCTGAGGCTAGAGGACCACACAGAGGACAATTAAGCTACCTGCCCCCCACTACACACAGGGTATTTATTTCTACTAATTGACTGATTTTTTTTAAAAAATATATGTATGTTCACTCTGGGCATGTAGCTGGACTTTCTTTGGACCATCAGCTCCCAAATAATGACTTGGAGATTTCTTATTGGTTATGGAAGTTTGGCATTAGCTTAGGCTTGCTCCACTAGCTCTTAAAGCTTAAATTATTAAAGATTAAAGATTAAATTATTAATCTATGTACTACCACATCACTTATTACCTCTCCTCAGTACAGTGAATCTGACTTCCTCTGCATTTGGCTAGTGAATCCCCCCCTGCCACCCCATTGCTTCCCCCTCATTCCTATCTCTGCCCCGAAGCCCCACCTATCCTCTCCTGACTAGTTATTGGCCGTTCAGCTCTTTATTAAACCAATCAGAAGCACCTTTAGGCATATGAGGTAATACAGAGACATATCTTCACAGTTTACAAAAAGATTATNCCACAACACTGGATATGATTGCACAGGATTTAAATCCGTGTGTGTGTGTGTGTGTGTGTGTGTGTGTGTGTGTGCATTTGACAGAAATCACAGTGTATGTGCGTATGAGTGTAGTAACTGTGGAGGCCAGAGACATCAGATCCCCCAAAGCTGATGTTACAGCTGCCTGCATGATCACCAAGCTATTTCTCTAGATCCTAGTTGTCTTAGTTAAGCTTTCTATTGCTGTAAATAGACACTGTGAGCATGGCAACTCTTATAAAAGAAAACTTGTTTGGAGCTAGCTTACAGTTACAGAGGTTTAGTCTATTAACATCATGATGTAAGGCGTGCAGGCAGACATAGTGTTGGAGAAGGAGCTGAGAGTTTTACATGTTGATCCACAGGCAGCAGAAGGAGTCTGTGTCTACACTGGGTGTAGCTTGAGCATAGGAGACCTCAAAACCCACCCCCATAGTGACACACTTCTGTGGTGGTATTTTATCTATGTTCCCCAATAAAATTTATCTGAAGATCAGAGGAACAAGGTCAGC
>LZPO01097201.1:234731-257766 GCA_001675575.1 Neotoma lepida | reverse complement strand
ATCAGAGGGTAGAAGTGAACAGATCCCATCAGAGGGTAGCAGTGCGAGGAGGAGGAGGTGTTCTCTCACTGTAATGAGCACCATCATTCTTGCCTTTGTTATTTTTTTTTCTAGGACCCTAACTTTGGCCAAATGGGACTTAGATTGGAGTCTGAGTTTGAGAAGACTTTCAAGGAAGTGTTTGCTATTCAGGACACAAATGAAAACAGTTGACTGATGTCACGGATGCTGCTGGTGTCCTGGCACCATGTCCTTTTCTGGCCAGGTCTTCCCACCTGCAGCAGTGAGTGCTCTCTACTGATTCTGTTATCCCCAGAGGATTCTCTGGGTCACATGAAGACAGCTGCAGCTGGGAGTCACTCCTTCTGCCCTTGTGGTCCATCNCCCTGCCTCCGCTGGAACCAAGGGTGTGATAAATTGCTCTCCGCTCCCCAAGTTCAACTGACTTAGCTCTCCCACACATACACACATGTTGCTTCCCTTGTCCCTACTCCTGAGAGCACTTCATAATTAACCATAAGCTTCTAAGATGCCAGCTCATGTGGTGACACACTCCCTAGTCCCAGACCTTGGAAGTCTGAGGCAGGAGGATAGCTGCAAGTGTGATGCCAGCCTGGGCTACATAGTGAGTTTCAGCTACCCTGGGTTATAAAGTAAAATCCTGATTCAAAAGCAAGCAACTCACCAAATAAGANAAAAAAAGGCCGCATCTCTAGATCTCTCGCTAGAAGATTCATCTTAGATGATGTCCTAGAAGGTGATGGTCCTAGAAGGTGATGGACCTAGAAACAAAACCTCAGGGTGGGATTCTAGAGTTGGGTCACTCAGGTGCTATACCAACACAGGGACCAAATTTTAGCCTGTAGAAAGGCACTAACGACTGTGTGAGCTACAGGCAAAGTGGCTGTGGATGGAGAAAAGACAACTCTAAGAATGCTGGGATGTGGTGGTTGTTGGTACTTTGTGCTGATAGATTGATAGAAGTTACTTTCAGGCTTAGCTGCAGAATCCCAAGTATTAAAGAAAGAGACACTCCGTTCTGCAGCTGTATTTTCAAACAGCAGCAAAGGCATGTTCCAGGCCCTTATAGTCAGAAAGACAGAACTCCAGTGAAGACTGGATTCTAAGTTCAGGAAGTCTCTTGCCAAAGTCAGTGTCCTGACAGGGGTATTTGAAATAGACATGCATGGGAGCTTTGAACCTGTTTCCCCTGAACCTACTTGCCTACAAAAGAATCCCTTTGCTCTTTCTTGGTAGAAAGAGCCACCCTCTGTCCCCTGTCTTGCTTGAATGAAGACTATATGAGGCCTTNCGGGATGGATCAAGTGGACAAGCCCTGGGTGGGACTGGACGGTGTGAGAGAGGGGCTACACACCAAAGGAATGGCAAGTTCAGCAGACAGGAGGGGCAAGGAGGTTGTGTTTGGGGGTGAACACTGAATAAGAAAGCTGAAATGCTAAACTGGCTAACAGAGTTATCAATACTTTAATGCTCTTCTGTGCCATAGAATCTAATCAGTCTGGTGATGGCCGAGGGTAATGCTTCTAGGATGTCGCCTGGTGGCTCCTGCAGGTCCATCATAGCTTCAGTACATAATAATGAAGTGGAAGGAAGCTGCTGGAACTGTGATAGCAGACTAAGGGGCACAAACCTAATTGTAATGGTGAGATAGCTCTACTCTCTAGTACTGGAAAATGACTGTGCTTCTCAGGGCCACTCAGAGGCATAAACTTAATGAAGTGACAAGGAACACACTGCTGTGGTCATGAGCATCATGGAGCAGCCCATCAGTGGCTGCTGTCTATAGGATGGAATAACAGTAGGACCATGTCACGGTCCTGACTTCCACAGTAGCAATGGAAACACTAGGTCCCAGGATAACAGAGACCAGGTGGAAGTGCATAGCTGTTGGGCCCAGATAAAGTAATTTCCTTAGAGAGACAGCTGGAGACCTGCATGTCTGTGGAGACAGCTAATTGGATAGCATATGCCTACAGTCAGGACAGTGGGGCAGCCCGTAGGCTACTGTTCATATACATCATCAGTAGAGGGGGGAAACAGATGGGCACATGGTGGAAGTCCACTATCCCAATAAAAAGTCTAGATCCTTTTCACAATTTCCAGCTTCAAACAGTTCTAAATGGGACTCAGAACCCATCAAAAGAATGAGACCTTTTTCTCAGTAGAAGGAACCTTGCAAATGTATATACAGTGGTTGACAGTTCTTCCCTCAAAAAGATCTGAGGACATATATTCACATTGTTTCCTGCTAGGGAAAGGAACATGTAGCTCTTTCAAGGGATGTTGGGCACAGTATCTGAGCTGATGCTGATATTGGGAACCTAGGGCTCCATCACTGTCTCCTGAGAGAGGAGGCTATGAAGAGGTCAGTTAATGTCCCTGTCACAATGAGTCCACTGGATCTCCAGAGCCACCCAGCAACCATTTCCCTAGTTCCTAGATGTATGATCAGGGTAGATACAGCACTTAATTGAGATGACTTCTTCAACTGTGAAATGACAAAGACTGTCTCAGAAAGACCAATCAGAACGCGTGTCGGACACTGAAATTTCCCCTGGGACAAATAGTGGAAAGCAGTATCCCAGCACAGTCCAGGGAATGTAGTGCTGCTTGCAGATGTTGGAAGGATGCAGTATTTATTACCCCTGTTTTAACTCCACTCTGTCCTACAGTCTGCAAAAGCTAACCAACAAGGAGAAGCCCTGATTGTAGCTGTATCAGATGTGATTGACATTTGTTTGCTGTATATGTATGGCTGTTTTTCCTTCATATATGCCTGTGCACCACATTCATGCCTAGTGCCTGAGACAGTCAGATGAGGATGTTGGATTCTAGAACTGGAGTTGGAGATAACTGTGAGATGCCATGTTGGTGTGTGGGTGCTAAGAATCAAACCTGGTCCCTTGTACTGCAGCCAGTATTCTCAACCTCTAAGCCATCTCTTCAACCATTTATCTTTATTATAGCCCGTGGGAATGGATATGCAGCTATTAATATGGAAAATCTTCCAGAAAGTTGCAGCTTAAAGAGAACTGACCACTGCATGGATTGGAAAACAGTGTACATATATTGTCCTACCTTAGTGCAAAGTGAATTCTCCTGATTTCTGTTCAAATACAGCCTGTCTACTAGGCCTAGTGTGTATGCCTTTAATTCTAGCACCCAGGAGGAAGAGGCAGGTAGATCCCTGTGAGGTCAAGTCCAGCCTGGTCTACATAGCAAATCCTGGCATATTCAAAGCTACATAATAGGGGGACCCTGTCTCAAACACACACACACACACACACACACACACACACACACACACACACACACACACACACACACAGCCTGTCTGTATTCTGCAAGATTATTGCAGTCCTCTGTATTGGTAACCATGTGTTCTTTGAATCTGATGAGCAAGAATTCTGTGTATTTTGAGTACCTTGTTAAGTCATGGGCACTCCAGGTGTTAAGAGATAAACCTTGGGCTGGAGAGACAGCTCAGAGGTTGAGAGTACTGGCTGTTCTTCCAGAGGTCCTTCCTTTGATTCCCAGCAACCACATGGTAACTCACAATCATCTATAATGAGATCTGATGCCCTCTTCTGACCTGCAGGCACACATGCAGGCAGAACACTGTATACATAATAAATAAATAAATCTTTAAAAAAGAGAGAGAGAGATAAACCTTACGAAGATTCAGGTATTTGGTATATAGGTAAATGGCACAGCCATATGTGAATGGAATGGCAGAAGTCATAAAGCCAGCACAGCTGCTGACAAAGATCCAGCAGAGCTAAGCCACGTGATGGCTGCCATGCCACCTTTGGTTTTCATCTCCACCTGTTGCATACTTAAGAGACTTTTAATTTTGGTACAATTTGGGGATATTGGATTGATGGAAAATTTCTTATGAATCATTTAAGCCTTCTCCCAGGAATGCTGCTTCTAAGCTTCCCCAGGACATTCCTGAACACAGTTTCCCTGCCCCCTGCTTTTAGGGAGATATCCTTATCTACTTGAAAGTCTTCCTTATGCCTTGGAGGTTGTGACACATAAAGAAGTCAGAAGTCTCTTCATGAGGCTATGAGACATTCTTGAAACATCTGTCCCTGTACTTACATAGGAACAAGATATTCAAAACAAAGTAAACTTAAAAAGGTCAACAAGATTTGGTGGGCTAGAGGAGTTGACCACAGTTCAGATTACAAGCCTCTTCCCACTGTCCACTCAGACAATTATGTGGCATACAACTCTGTCCCACATAAAGACATAATGATGAGCAAAGTATGTAATAGAAAGATGATAAAAGGATGAGTTGTCAGGACCTCCCTCTCAGAAAAGTTAGCTCACGCAGAGCCATTATAATGTCATATGACCAAGGAACAACAGAATGCCAAGATTAGACAAATTCTTTAAAGATAAATATGAACATTGTATTATGCCAGAATTTGAATAATAACTGCAGCAGCTTTAGCCTGAGGATTTTTCCTGGGCACTCTGATCACTAAGAGTTAATAATACACTGCTTGGGACATGGCAAAATGCCCAGGGTGGCTTGAAGATTTTGTTTTGGTCTAGNGTCCTTGAAGTAACCAAAGCTACCAGCCTGAGAACAGGCTGTCATATGCCTCTAGATTTTTAAGATTTGGGTTATGGGGTTAATGAGTAAGAATGATAACTCTGTTTATTAATGATGTCAAAACTTGAGGGAAAATGATTGGAAATGGTATCTCTATTCTGTCATAGTTTATTGATGATGACTAAAAGATGAGCAAAAGGAAGTGAAACATATGTCCAAAAACAAAAATGATATGATCTATGTTTTGGAACATCATGAATGTATCCCTACTTATTAAATTCTGTATAAAAAACGCTCTGGCTGCTAGTCAGTCAGGCTGCAAGATTCTCCTGATCACCATGGCCTGGCTCACTTCCTTCCCCCCACTGACTCCATACATCCTCTGCAGGGACCCGTCCACCACTGGGGATGGCTCCCAGCAGGTAAACATCCAGNGTTAGTGTTTGAGAGCCTGCCAGGATCTCCCCTGCACAGTTCCAAGCCCTTGTACTGTGCATCTCCTACAACTAAGAAGGACAAAGTTTAGAAGACCGCTGCTGCCCAGCAGAGGGAAGAAGCAGCTCAGCCAGTCAGAAGGTCAAGAGACAGGAACTCAGCTATGGCTATGGTTGGCAATCTGATGAAAACCACTCAATGCTCTGTGAATCGTGTGTTTGGGTGGGAGTTAGAATAGAAGGTATACTATCTTGCTGTGGAATAATCCTTCTGTACATTGGATATGTATTACACTTATAGGTTAATAAAGAACTGACTGGCCAATAGCTGGGAAGAAAGAGATTGGGTGGGAGACCAAGACTAGGAGGATGATGGGAAGGAGAAGTGAGAACTTGCCAACCAGATTCAGAGGAAACAGGACATTGTGGGAGGCCAGATCCCACCTTTTAAAGGGTTCCTATGAGAAGGAGAGAGGGATAAGAAACTTCTAGATAGTAAGATAGTGAAGAGGAGAAAGACAGAAACACAGGATAGCTTTGGGAGGACTTAGATCAAAACCCAATGGGCCCTTCTGCCTCTTCAAAAGGGCCTTTTATAACAATGCCAAGGGGCAGGGCAAAAGACCTCCCACTTGCTAGATCCAAGCATACCACACAGCCAAATGTAGACCTTCCAAACACCTGGTAACCATGCCTGTGGTCAAATCATCCCATTCTGCAGCTCTGCTGGGTAAAGCAAGCTCAGATTCTCTGATTCTGAGTAAGTTCTCACTAGGAAACCTCTGTGTGTCTCTACAGCTCCCCGTTCTTAATATTTTAAAAGGCCCCTCAGACCCCTCAGATAGACTGTGTCTGTCTTAGGTCATCCTCCTTCCCTAATCAGCCTTACTTGTCATGGAGATACACTTTCCATCAAGTGTACTCTTAGGTTGGCAGCTAGCAAGAAGGACTTACCTGTCTCTATCAGCCTCTGGCAGGGGAAAGCACAGAGCTTAACTCAGCTCTGACTCAGGTCCCTACTAAGAGCTTGCAAGNAGCTGGAACAACCATAGCAATGCTCCTGCTCCCTAGGGCTGCCACAACCCCAGTAAAGGAGTAGAGGATAACCAAGATGGAATGTCCTTTTTGAATGGGTCTAAGATATATATAACAGCCTTAGCTGCACCAAGCCCCTTTTTAAATCAATAAACTCTTGATACAAATGCATCAAATAAATCAATAAACTCCTGATGCAACTGCATCAACCCTAAAGACTCCCTTAGCTTCACCAAACCATGGTTCATCAATATCAACAAGTTAACATAATTCTAGCATGAATATTACTATACATATTTACAATTCTTACAAACTTACATCCAAAAGCAAACTCTCAATATGACTATTTACACTTCACAAACTTTAGCAAACATCTAAAAGTGATCTCTTAACAGAACTATTTATATTTTCTTCTAAGAAGATAGAGGGTACATGAATTGTGAGTCATCACAGTTAAAATTGTAGGTGAACTCACAACTGTTTTATTTCTGAGGTTTGCAAAAGCTCAAAAGCCAGTTCTAATAACGGTCTTATAGTTCCACTAACAGCCCAAGATCAGAGCCTGGCTTGTCAGCCACCCTGAAGTCCCTTTTAGTAGTCCAAGTCATAATGACTTCTAGGCAAACAGTTCCAAATATGAGGACTCCCAAATTTGTTGCAGCTCCCCCGAATGCAACAACTCAACTTAGTTCAAACAAGCGCCTCTGAAGCTTGACTCTCAGCCATAGAGGCACTTTCAGTTAGCTTTCCCTAGGAGAGCTGCCCTAGGGTAAACATGTAATTACCATACTGAGGTGCTGTAACATTAAGAAAAGCTTTCTGCTCAGCTAGTAGGAACTGTCTCTTAAAGGAGCCATGTATTAGTTTACAGTTAGCAACCAGAAGCAATATGGCTCTGGCTCCATTTCATTCCAGCTTTTACAGTCTCAGTAATTGGAACATGCATTCACACAATATTACCCTGGACATCTTGCTGCTCAATTATGGGGAACATTTGAAATTCTTGCACCTCCTCTCCTCTGCTAGCTGCTTCTCTAATACTGGTTTGAAGGAGAGACACAGGACTAGCAGCGAGGGTTTGCGAAATTCCAGGAGGTTTTTGCACCAGGGCAATTATGGGCAATTTTTCCATTTTGATAGATGACCCTCCAGGTGAGTCTAATTCTGCCCCTACAGAAGGAAGATGAGTACCCTTCTGAGAAGGAGAGACAGCCTCCAGGTTTTGAGAAAGAGAAATTACTAAGTCTCTCAAGCCCTTCAATTCCTCCCTGTCTCATCCCAAGTTCCTTAAACTCAACTTCATGGCCAAGAGAGAACTGATTCTGATTGAATGCTTTTGTAATAATGCCCCCATCTTGTGGCAGCTCTGGCAGAGCAGAGGGTTTTGTCTCCTCCGTGTCCACCTGAGGGAAAATTCCCCCTGCTGATCAGAACTCAGATCTAAACTGTCCCGAATAGTGCTCACAGGCCAAAAGCTTCCACTGGAATCTTTTCTGGCCCATGATCCTCATAATGTTTTTGTATTTCAACTCAGATTCTCCCCCAGGAGTCTGCGTCCAGAGTCCTATAGTCGGAAAACCAAGGACACAGTTCCTCTACAAACTCTAAGAACTTCTGTACTTGCTGCAGTTTTACCTTAACTCCCCTAGTTTTCAAACTTTCTACAATCGAATATTCAAACATCTGTCTACTGTTTCCCTGCCCCATAGCAGCTTTTCTTTCTCAGACTGCTAAGTCCACAGCGTCTGCTTGTTGCTGAAAGCTGTTTTCTATGCACCAGGTCTGGCACTAGGGAAAATCTACTCTTACCCTAAATTCCTTCCTATTAACTCTATAAATTATCTATATACCTAACCTCATATTTCTATGTAATATAAATAGAAATTGAGAGAGAGAGAGAGAGAGAGAGAGAGAGAGAGATAAACCTAGACAGAGAGAGATAACTTGCTGAAGCCTAACTTTTACTACTTGCTTTGGCTTAACTTTTAGCCACTCTGCTTTATCTATATACGGTTTTTATTCCCAAAGAATAGAATACCATCGCCTTAACCTTAATTCATAACCAGATATGTCCAACTGCTTCCAAGGTGCTCCCTACTCTCCCTTATCTATTCTCTGCACCCAAGTCCCTAGTTCTGGCACCATCTGTGGGCGGCCAGCTCCCACCTTTTAAAGGGGTCCTATGAGAAGGAGAGAGGGGTAAGAAACTTTTAGATAGTAAGATAGCGAAGAGGAGAAAAGACAGAAACACAGGATAGCTTCAGAAGGACTTGGATCAAAACCAAATGGCCCCCTCTGCCTCTTCAAAAGGGCTTTTTATAACAATGCCAAGGGGCAGGGCAAAAGACCTCCCACTTGCTAGATCCACACAGCCAAGTATAGACCCTTCCAAACACCTGGTAACCATGCCTGTGGTCTGTAAGATGGATTTTCTAAATGGTCTTATTAAATAAAACACAGAGCCAGGGATAGGGGTGAAAGTCTGACAGAGATCAGAGGAATTAGGAACAGCTACCAGCCTCACCTTACCAATGCCGCTGCCTCCAAAAGAGAGTGTGTGACTTCCTATACCTCCATGCTTGTATTCCTTTCTGCTCTGTTCTCACATTGGCTCTCTCAGCCTAGCTACATCACTTTCTGTCTGTCTGTATAGACCTCCAGAGTTCTATGGTTGATGTTGGGATTAAAGGTATGTGTCTCCACNCTTTGACTCTGTTCCTAGTGTGACCTGGAACTCACAGAAATCCAGACAGGCTCTGCCTCCTAGGTGATAGGATTAAGGGCATGTGCTAACATTGCAAGGCTTCCTCTGATCCTCAGATAAATTTTATTGGGGGACATAGATAAAATACCACCACAGTGGTCAAATTCTGCAGCTCTGCTGGGTAAAGCAAGTTCAGATTCTAGGACCCTGAGTAAGTTCTTACTAGGAAACCTCTGTGGGTCTCTACAGACATGCACAAGATCAGATAACAAGCCATGAGCCATGTAGCAACAAGGAAAGGAATGGAAATGGGTTATTTTAAATGTAAGAGTTAGCAAGTCACAAGCCTGAGCTATTGGCCAAGCATTTACAATCAATATTAAGTTTCTGAGTGATTATTTGAGAGCAGCTGCTGGCACTGGAAAATTCCACCTACAAATGGTGTTCCAAAGTGGGGCCACAATTTCCACATAAGACTTGACAAAGCTTAAAAAAGGATTCTAAACACAGAAAAATGGAGTCAAGTGTAGCTTATTGGTAACCAACTTTTCTCATGTAGACTCTGCTAGCTTAAAGGAGACACATCTCCTTTAAGATGTGGCTTCCTGGTTCGTGCTAGTGGCACAGGCAAGGCTCTTTTGGGAGATCCTGCTATCAAACACTTAAATGGGGCTTACAAACAGTGGGCAGCATGCAACTTAGTGGCAGAGTAGACCCAACAACTTCCCAGAGTTGGGGCGGTAAATGTGGCTCTCACCAGTACCTCCTCCATGAAGCTAAGCTCTCAGGAAACCGAGTGGGACAGAGCCAGCTGTCAAAGTAGAGGCAGATGTTCTAGCCATGCTACTTAACTGTTTAAAAGCTCATGAGGTCATAAAAGATTATAGATATGCAGAAAAGAGAGATTCAGATGGAAAAAAACCTCTATATGGGTTACACTGTGTTTAAAAATATACATAGGCTTGGGAGAGAAAAGAGAAGGTATAGACAGTCATAAAAAAGAAATATATAGTTTTCAAATAATGAAGGCCTTAAAACGGGAGTAAAGTAATATTTTAAAAAGTCGTGTAAAGATGGAAAATACACAGAGAGTCTAGATTCTGTATGTTATTGTGTTGTCTTTAGATTTTCTGATTGCTAATAAAGAATCAACAGCTGCTATTTGATTATGAAAGCTGCTGAATTAAGCTGACCTATATTTTTTAAATGTCTTAATTTTAATTTTAATTCAAAATTTAAGTCAAAAGAAGTATTACTTTGGGGAAGAGGTTATACTATTATTTCCACAGGAGATGAGAAGCTATGGATTCATTCTAGGTTAAAGAAAATCAAGTTTGATTGGGAAAGACCCCCTGAAATCCTGACTACAGGCATTAAAAAAAAATAAAATCAACCAGAAGAACTACAAGACATGTGATGTATATTTTACCTGCTCAAATATAAAACAAAAAAATCATCTTTAACTGACTTGTGCANACCACATATTCCATATTTATAATGTATGTTTCCTTTAAAAATCTATTTATTTTCAGAACAAGGGGACCAGACACCAATAAAAACCAGATGGCCCAGGTGATCCAGCATCCAGACCAACTTCATCATTGCTGACTGAGATGATCCAGCCTCATAAAATACTCAAGCCAAGAACTAGCAATTATGCTGATTTCCTCAAGGTTCCCCCAAAGATTACCAGTGCCCCCAAACAACAGGAAGTAGGCTAGAGAATAATGTCCACATTTACAAAAAATGGGTTATGGCTATTTATTATCATTTAAAGGGGGTTGGTTACAAGTGCTTATTGGTCATAGTCAGAAAAAACGATAAACAGAAGAGTTAAATTCAAAGATCTCTTTCTAAGGGAAAAAGGGGGAATCATATAGAAATGATAGGATAAAAGGGTAGATTATTGAATCTACTTTTAAACTAAAAAAGCAACTACTAGTTTTAAATATTTTACATTGGTATGGATTTTTGTATATTGATGCAAATTTAAGGTTATTTTTGTTAGAACATACTGTATATTTGTTTCTACTCTTGTTTAAGGTATTATATCTATGCAGCCCATTTAACAATGTAATGTAAATTTCTAGTCCTTGAAAGTTATCTTTACAAACTATTTGGCATAATTAAGGAATACAAGTAAATAGTCACCCATAACTATCAAACTTATAGTCATGTTATGTTTTCAAGATCATACAGAGATATATTTAGATAGATAGATGGTCTTCAAACACTTCAAAGACCTACAGAATATGGCATTTAATATGTTTAATAACCTGAGGCTTTTCATGACAGTGAGACATGTCTGCTCCTGGCAGCACCAATCTACTTCAGAGAATATGATGGGCATCGAAGAAACTAGGGTGACTGTCCAGGCAGCCAGATGTTCCTGTTGTTAGGTAACTTTTCACCCCTCTGGGGTCTTTGACAGAGTTGAAGCCTAGATAGTCATAGTTAAAGTTTTCCTTAGTTATAATTAAGGGTAAATTAGTTATAAAATTTAGAGTCACAAAGATAAGATATATAATAGAGTATTTTCTCTAAATTTGCCAAATACAAATGAACTGGATATTGTAACTGTAATTCTTATTTAGTAACTGTTTTGTTACTATGTTAAGGTTAAAACCTTCCTTTTTAGTTACACAAAAAGGGAAAATGCTGTGGAATAATCNTCTGTACACTGTGAATATGTATTACTGTCATGAGTTAACAAAGAACTGACTGGCCTATAGCTGGGCAGGAAGATATTAGGTGGGAGAGTCAGACTAGGAGGATGCTGGGAAGCAGAAAGGCAGAGTGAGGAATTGCCAGGCAGATGCAGAGGAAGCAGGACAAGTACNAAATAAGATAACAAGCCATGAACCACATGGCAGCAAGTAAAGTAATGGGTTAATTTAAATGTAAGAGTTAGCTAGTAACAAGCCTGAGCTATCAGCTGAATATTTATANTTATTAAGCCTCTGTGTGTTTATTTGGAAGCCACTGGTGAGACAGAAACTTCCACCAATACTATCTTAATAAAATGAGCTAATCAATGTTTTCTACTAATAATGGATAATGGATATTATCACCAATAACAAAGCAATGTTATGCATGTCAGAGTTTTTGCCTTTCAACATCTTNTTGGCAGTAGGCCCTTTTTAGTTATTTTTGATAATGTGAGCAAGAGTTGCTTATGCTGACAGGCAAAGACAAGCAAAGACCCTGAAGTCAGCCCATGTGGATGGAAACCCAGGTTCTCCTGGGCTGGCTGTGTGTCCTTGGGTATGTTGCTAGTTCTTGCCCTTGTCTCATCTGTATCATGAAGCTGCTAGATGTATGTAGCTCATGGGATGGTTGGCTTCATATTAATCATGCATTTATAAAGTGTTTGGCCCTGTATGCAATCCACAAAAATAATAAACACAAACTTGCAAAATTGAAACAAGCATCCTTTGACAAGTCAAGATTTATTACCACCCAGAGAGACTTCATTTATATAGATTAGACAAAAGGGGACATCATTGATGAAATTCATAGTGGTGTAGAAAAGGGGCAGAAAGCTTGAGACGCTGAGCTGGCAAATAGCCCAGGAACCATCAGTCTGGGCATTTATACCAGAAACACCTGGAATTTCCTGTTAAAGGTGATCAGCTACAAGCTGTTAAAAACAACAACAACAAAAAACAACTCTAACTCTTCACTCCAGTATCCAGGAACTGCCCCCAACGTATACAAGAAAGTAGAATTAGCTGGGAATTGCTCAGATGTGTCAGCCAATGACCCCTCTACAACGTATACCAAAGGAGAGGTTGTTCACTCAAAGGTACCACTAAGAAATGAGGACATGGGAGGCTGGATAGCTGAGGAAAACATGGCTGAGGAACATCCAGGGTGGACCACTGTTGCCCAGTGGAAAGATGGGGCAACTTTAAACCTGTCTGAAGGGTGACGAGCCAGCCGCTAAGCTCTTGGAGTCTGCTGGAACAGAGTCACTGTGCTGTGGAGGCAAAGGCTGAGTTGGTCATTGTTCTAGAAGGGAAGATGGCTACTCCATCCTACTGGACAGTCAACAGCAATGGAGACTAAAGCTGTCAGTCATCCTTCCTGAATTCAGGGGTGCAGGTGTTTGCTACAAGGTTGCAGAACCCAGCTGTATGTTTGCTCTGCTGATTTTGAGGTCCTTGGAGCTGCTGGAGGGCCTACCTGTCCTGAGCTGAGAGNTCAAGGACTCTCGGGTGATGGGAATGTCTTTCTGAAAATGTGTTGCTCTGATTAGTTGATAAATAAAGCTGTTTGGCCAATGGTGAGGCAGAATAAGGTTAGGCGGGACATTCGAATGAGAAGGAAAAGGGGGGGGACGCCATTTTGGGGGGATCGAGAGAACAGCATGTAACACACAGGTAGAGCCACAGAAAACGTGGGGACATAGATTTATAAAGATTTAGGATGTGGAGCTAGCTAGCAAGAAGCCTGCCACGGCCATGGTTTGAAAATAATATAAGCCTCTGTGTGTTTACTTGGGTCCAAGTAGCTGTGGGAGCCAGGCGGGACTGGACAAACTTTCGACAACACTTGGGAATGACCCTTGGCCTGAATTTCCCATTATCACTCCTCAGTATTCGCTGCACTGGGGATAAGCGCTTTACATCAGGAGCAGAGGAGATGGGACTCTGTAATTCACTGGTTCTCAATCCGTGGGTCCTGTCCTCTTTGCCTGGGATCAAGCGACCCTTTCAGAGGGGTCACATGGCAGATATCCTGCATATCAGATATTTTACATTACAATCTCATAACAGTAGCAAAATTATGTCTATGAAGTGGCAACGAAATAATTTTATAGTTCAGGGTCACCACAACACAAGGAGCTGTATTAGAGGGTCTCAGCATTAGGAAAGTTGTAAACCACTCAACCAATTATTCCCACGGAACACAGCTGAGGGGATGGCCTTGTGAGGATTCCCAATACCCTGGAGCCCAAGAACTATTAGGTCAAGCTCTCCAGTCCACTTGGCAGACAGCCATCTCTTACCCAGGGATGTGCTCAGGGATATACAGCAGGAGGCAGAGGGAAGTCCGTGGCCTGAATCCCTTGACAAGAGAACTACTTAGTAAGTGTCTAAAACAAAGACCAGATCTGATGCTGTCACTCCATCTCCTTCAGCAAAGAAGAACAATTCTCAGACTTTGCAGACCATCTACATCAATTCTGTCAAGATGCCTGTACTATCACCAATTGAGAGTCTAGAACAATCCATAACTTTTCCACAGGTGTGTTATTTACTTTGCTGAAACTGCCTCATTCCTGTGAGCATGTAAGCACAAGAGCATGTGGTTCTGACCTGTGTCTCTCCTCTTAAAGGCATGCTTCATGTCTGCTGCTGCTGGGCAGAGGCACATCTGTCCCCTGAGTGGGCAAAGTGGCTCAGAGGGCTTTGTCTGGGTCCTCTCATGCCTCCAGAACCAGCCTAGGTGTGGGAATAACCAGGACTCCTGTGCCGCTGTTCAGTGAGGAATCAGGAAGCTTGGGTTAGGGTTCCTGAAGAAGCACCTGAGGAGTAGGCTGTTGCTTGGGTAGTGATTTTGGATGCTATGCAAAAACCCAAATAGCCTGAGGCCTCTGCAGAGGGAAGAACTCAAGACTGGATTGGGAGAGAAGTCAGAACTTGTGAGGCAACTAGCCCAGAATCAATTTCCTGCTTCCTATAGCCTGACCTTGAGAGCAGCCAGTCTTGATCAGGGCAGACTAAATAAATTTGGTAGGAGGCTTTCTAGTGGAAAAAACAAAAAGCGTAAAACAAACAAACAAAAAAACCCATAACAACCAGAATTTCTTGAAAGTGAAGAGGAAATTTTGAGAAAGAGAAAGCCAAGGGCCGTGTAAACAGAACTCCATCGGAACTGAGAACTAAGCCTTGTCCTTTGGACAGAGACTGCTTGCCGTCTGAGCCACTATAATCACATACACCCTCTGCTGTTAACAAAAGCCCTCCAGTTCTGGCTTAAACAGGAGTTGGTAGGTAACCGCCAACCCAATCAGTCTTGACTCAGAACCCGAGAACTCTTTTATCCACCCAATGCCTTCCAGATCGTTCCATGGTGCTTCTGCTCAGATCTTCTGACCTGCGGTCTCCCATCTGACACGCACCGTCTTCCAGGACTGCCTTGAACTGCAGTTTTCTCTCCTGAAACCTTCATGCAAGCTTCTCTCTAAGCCCCACTGCACGTTTGGGCAAGTGTGACAGCCAAAATTATGTTTTCAGTTTTAATTACTGTGCCAAAGAGATCCATGAAACAAAAGTGCCTCTAAACCTTGCCCCAGGACAGATAGTTCCTGAAATGCTGGAGGCTGTTGTTGATGGGAGATAACAAGCCACACGTTGTCAATCCCCTAACCAAGTTTGTTTGACCCAACTGTACAGGATGTGCTTGATCACATGTAGGCTGGAGGTATGTAGGATACATGCTTGCCCTGATTGGACGTGATGGGACGTACAGTGGCCTTATGAGATTGCCTTTTTAAGCCTCTGCAAAATGCGATTCATTGCCATTTTCTGGGAACCCAGGAATGGACCTGGCCAGGGCCCATCATCCTGGCCCATATTAAATTAAAGCTTGTTTCAAATTTGGCTCAAAATTATGGTAGTGGTCTTATTCTCACCTGGGTGGATTAACACAAGGCCAGAATATTCTAGATTCCTGTATCAACAATCCTGCCAATATTGTAGACAGAAACTCAGGGAATGGGGTAACCCTCTCATGGCACCCTTCCAGAGCTGCCGTGGGGTAAGTGGGTGGGGCCACATACTGTTCCCTGTGCACCTCGCCTCCCAGGAGCTACGCCTGACAGACCAGGAGGGGGTTCAGAAGCTTGACATGGAGGTCCCAGGAGTACCAGTCATAGCCACAGAATATGGCTTCTGACACTCCCTGGAGCCACTCCTCTGGGTCTCCAAGAATTGGACTGAAACAGGGACATATATGCATTGGATTCCCATGGACACATTAGCTTGGAGAAGCTTTTGCAAAGTCTTGCATTGCCTAGAGCCCTGTATAGAGGGGGCTGGTTGATTTTGCTTTGTGTTTATTGGGGAAATATAAAAATTGTCCCTAGGCTCTCACCCTACACCATTATCTGAGTGACACATGATAAATTCAGGATATACCTGACAAATTAACTCNATTGATAAGGACCAAACTTCCAATACGTGATTCTTGCAGGCAAAGTTAAAAGATACCGCTGGTGTCACTATAACTTGGACTGGAAGCTACCGTGGGTGCCCAAGGCCCTTCATTCAACATGGCACCACACTTAATGGGATGAACATCCACTAGGAGGATTCATGGATAAGGGAGCCATAGGTTATATATAAAATGTCTACGGAATCCAGGGGGGTTTCCATCCCCTTTGGAGAGAGCTGTGTGGACTCAAGAGGACCCTAATGTAGAGGATGATAAAGATCACCCCATGATGATCTTTGAAGTAGGGGTTCAGGGTACTTTCTGATGGTCTCACATGAAACACTTCTTCAAGCCCCATCTTCTCTTAAAATGCTATTCTATCTATTTTTGAAACTGTTTAAAGCCTCTGAAGTGTTTCAAATCATGATCCAGTGAGAACCTATGTACTTAGAGGTCACCGCAAAAGACTTCAGGGTGAGGGACACAATGATTTGACTTTCAGTGAAATAGGGTCTCCCTGGTGCTCACAAGCCAATGTAGTAGCTTCTGGGAAGAAAGATGGGCTTTTCCAGGAGGTATGGATGAGCCAGCTTCACAGTGCCTCCCCTACAATTTGAACCAAGAGTCTCTGTTTAGGCCAAAAGCTCATTTATGCTCATGGATTGTGAAATATTAAGATTATGTCATTACTCAGAGCTTTTACTGGCAGTCCCAAGTGTTTCCACAGCTCTTAAAAAGCATTTTCGGTTCCATCAAAGGCAGTAGATAGAATCCAGGTCTAAGGAGACTACCACTTGTAACAACCACTAGGGGGCAGTGCAGCTCTAGCTGGAGCCTAGTCTGGCCAGAGAGTGGCTAGCTACTCCTTCTGTTAGTGATGATGGCTCAGTAGTTAGGAACAGTAACTGCTCTTCCAAATGACCAGGGTTCAATACCCAGCACCCACATGGTAGCTAACAACTGACTGTAACTCCAGTTCCAGTGGACCAGACACCTTCATTCAGACATTAATGCTGCCATAACACCAATGCACATAAAGAAAAAGATTACTACTACTACTACTACTACTACTACTACTACTACTACTACTACTAATAATAATAATAATAATAATAATAATAATAATAATAATAATAAGAAGAAGAAGAAGAAGAAGAAGAAGAAGAAGACGGAAGTCATTAGCTCTTTCCTTGCTGTGTGGTGCACACACGGCCAGCCTCAGTGGTAGGGGACTGTGGAAAAAAGGCATGTATGACATCAATGGGCTGCATCAATGAGTTTCCTACCTGGACCCAGGACACAGGAAATCTCTGTCCTTGTCCACTTGATGACACAGAAGCTAAACTGAACGGCTATGAGTGATGATGCAGACCAGAGGCAGGGTCTCCTCAGACATGAGGCCCTGGACCAGCCTCCTCCTGCTGCATTATCAGGACCCTGGGCTTCTTCAAAGGTGTTTCTCATAGATAGTCCTGAGATCTTCAGAAGATAGCCAGGTGGACCTCCTGTGTGCCCCTGTCCTTGACCTCTTCCTTCTCTGCCTTGGGATCTCTTCCCTTTCACACCTCCCAGTTTCCTCCTCTATCCCCCAGCAGCTCATAAACTTAGAATTCTGTGACATCCAAAGCTTCACACCCCTTACCTTACTCTGTGAGGTTCCAGGCAGAGGCCTGCTGTTAGCAGCATTGGCTCAGTCTCAACACAGCCTCTCAGAGATCAAATGTTGCCACCCAAAGTCCAGCAGGCCCTGGGGCTAACTGCATCATAATCATGAAATTGCCAGGGCTTCTGGTCTCCGTACTCACCTGGTTCACAGGTAGAAGGGAACTTGAGGAAGGAGACAGGCTTAGGCTTAGGCTTAAACAAGTTTAGGGCCTCATAGTCCCAAGTTTATCATTTTCCCAACCTTGGTCATAAACCATCTGACAGATAGGCAAAATGAAGAGACAGAGTGAGGATCAAAATACTGTTTGGGGCTAGAGATGGCTCAGCTGTTGAGTGTATTCTGCTCTTACAGAGGACCTGGGTCTGGTTCCCAGCACTCACATCTGGTGACTCACAACTGCCTATAACTCCAGCTCCAGGGATCTCACACTGCCTTCTTGTCTCATCAGGCACATGAACTCACATGTACATACCCATAGCGAAACATACACATCACTTATGATAAAATAAAATCATTTCAAAATGTTTATTCCTGATAGAAGTAGAATTGGAGACATGGCTAAAATGTGAGACAATGGAAGGAGCCCTGAAATCTTACCTCAGGTATGTCCTGAGGCTGCTGCTGTCAGTCATACCCATTCCAGCCTGTCCTTGTGCATTTGAGCTAAGGAATGAGAGCAGAGTCATGTTCGTGCAGGCAAGAAGACTGTGGGAGACATGACAGGGTACAGGCTTACCCCAGTCCACCTAGTTCCTCAGAGAAAGTCTTTCCAGAAGGAGGAACAGAGAGGAACCTGACATATCCTGATGATCCCTGAGGGGCTTCCTAGAAGGACTTACTGGAGGTGTCTGTCCATCCTTCTCCAGGTCCACATCTCAGAAGGGTGGACAAGTTCTTTGTCCTTATGCCTGGTGGCCACCGTGGCAGCTTCCTCCCACCCTTGGCTTCTAGCTGGGATGACAGCTCCTCAGCGACAATGCTCTGATCCAAAGTGTCTGTCAAGTTGGGGGAATCTCCCCGCTCCACCCCACTTCCCTTGGTGTCTGAGGGAAAGCTTCTCTTGGTCAGAATCCAGCTCTGGGTTCTCCTGCTGGTCTGAGAGATAACTTGGAAGTGTTTGGCCCTCCTCCCCTTCTCTCTCCCACCCAAGCCACTTCAGCCAAGGACAAGACAAAAAATAGGATCACAGCAACCCCGGGTAAACTCTGCTCCCCTAGACACAGGGGTAACTGACAACAGTTTGGGTTTGAGTGGAGGGGTTTTGTTGTTGTTGCTTTTGGTTTTTTTTTTCCATCTTTGCATAAATAAGGTTACCCCTAGAAACTGGCCCTGCTTGTCACTGGTGTGCCCCTTGGCAATCCACTAGGTTCTCTCTTTCTCCTTCTCCCTGCCACCACATTTTAGAAAAATGAAGGGACAGGATCTCACAGTAGCACATTTGAGATTAGAGAAATACTTTCGTTTCTCTTTTCCCCATCAGGGCGGAGCCCTCCCTGGTGAGTTAGTACTCATGCTGACTTCCTGCTCTTAGCTGTGGGCCACAACAGACAGTCTAGAAGCCTGTGAGGAGACCAAGGGACCAGAGCTCACCCTCCCAGGCCCCAGACAGGAGTAGCAGCTTCAGCAACAGGTGGGTCTTTCTCCCTCTGTAACTTTGCCCTCTAACAACGTGGGTGATTTCATGTCTTGATTAAGTGGCTGCAGCTTCAGTCAGTCCAAACCCCAGGACAAGAAGAACTTTTGCACTGTAGGAGAGGAGAGACAATGGGCATGGGGCAGGGAGAGGGACAGAGACAGACAGAGACAGACAGAAAGACAGAGACAGAGACAGAGACACAGAGGGAAATACAGGCAGACAGAGAACATCTGGAGCTTTTAAGACTAAGTAAATATCTGCTCGCAAGGCCAGCTTGCCTTAATGCACACAGTCATAACTTTCTTGTTTGTGACCACTGCAAGCTGTCAGAGGAGACTCTGGTCACAGCTGTCAGGGACTCCTGGGGATCTCTGTGGCATGCTTCTGAGTTACCTCATGAACTCTGAGTGTTCTCAGTCCCTCTGCTACGCTCTGTTTCCTCTAAGTCACCTCAGGGAAGAAGGTCAAATAGCAGAGGCTCAGGGTAACAGCTGCCCTGTACCCATCCTGGTCTCCTGTCTCACAGGACTTGTCACCTAGGAAGCTGTCCCCAGACCCATCCTGGTCTGAGCTTTCACTGCCAGATTTTGATCCAAGAAAGACAAGAAAGGCCCTTGGTAGCAAAGGCCAGGGCAAGCTGCAGGTTTTCATTTTCACCTTTGTGTCTGTTCTAGGCCAATGATACCTCTGACAAGGAAATGGTAGACCTCTGTGCTGCAGCAGTGCTAAGTCAGATGTGCTGCTCAGAAATAATATTAGTCAGTGTGTTTGTTACGGCAAAGGAAGCAATACAGTTTTTCCAATACTGTGGTTGAACCTAGGGCCTTGAACATGCTTGACTATATATCTCTATTTTAAAGATTTTAGAATCAAGGTTTTGCTAAGTTGCTCAGGCTCGCCTTGAACTTGTGATCCTGTTGTCTGGGTCTTTTGAGTGACTGGGGCTTCAGGCCTGCACCATCAGGCCCATTTCCTAATAGAATATGGTTTATAAGCTTTAAACCTTGTGGAAATACAGAACGAATAAAACCACTTTAATTGTCCCCCCACACACTCCCACAACTCCTAGTCTTGAGCTCAAGTTTCTTTCTTTTGTTTTTTTAATTTAATTTAAGACAGGGTCTCTTTGTCTTTTTGTTATGTAGTCTAGGCTATCCTAAAACTTGTTTTTATAGACCAGGCTGGCCTGGGACTCACAACAGAGATCCACCTGTTTCTGCCTCCCAAGAACTGACATTAAAGGTATGAACCACCATGCCTGGATAGTCCTTATATTCTAGAACATACTTACTCTGTGTATGTGTGTGTGAGTGAGTGAGTGAGAGAGAGAGAGAGAAAGACAGAAACAGGAAACAGAGATAGTCAGAGAGTAACAGAAAGATAGACAGAGACAGAGACACACAGAGAGAGACAGAGAAATACACAAAGAGAGAGCCAGTAGGTCAGGTGCCTTTGGAGGCCAGAAGAGGGTGTTAGATCCCCTGTAGCTGAAGTTACAGATGGTTATGAGCTGCCAGACATGGGTGCTGAGAACTGAACTCCAGTCCTTTGGATGAGCAGCCAATGCTCTAAACTACTGACCTCTCTCTCCAGCCTCTTTATCTTTTCCTATGCTTTTCTGTGCAAAGCTTGTTTTCATAAATATGTAAAGTGTATTTTCATTTTATAACATTGTTCTGTGTTTTGAGCCTTAGATTATTTAAAAAGTAGGAACCTTTGTGAAGTCCTCACCATAATGCATGTACATTTACTTGATTCTTTTTACCAGCTACCTGCTATTCAGAGGACTGGTATATGAATTGGGAGATTCATAATTTTTATCATATTTACTCATGTGTGCATGTGTGTGCAGCTATGAATGTATCATGGAGTAAGGGGAAAATGTAGAGGAGTTGGTTCTTTCCTTCTACCTTGTGGTTTCTGGGGATCTAACCAAAGTCATCCGCCTTGGTTGCTCCTTCATTAACTGAACCATCTTGCCAGTCCTTACCATGAGTTTTAAACCAGTCTGATGGACAATTAGGTCACTACCACAGTTCACTATCACCAGCAAGCTGTGAGAACAGTGGCCATATAATTCATTTTGCTTAGTTTCTCTTGTCTTGCGTCTAAAACAAACAGACGTGGAATTACTGAGTCAAAGGGCACATGTGACCACTTGCTTATAGATGCTGCTAATGGCCTGTGCGGAGGCAGGGTCAATGTGCTTCCCTGGCAACAGCAAACGAGATGAGGGGTCCTCCCTTTCTCAGCCAAAGAATGCAGAGGCCACAGAGATGTGTGTTAATTTGAGTTCTCCCTCTTAAGTAGGAATGGGCTGCTTTTCCTGTGCACTGGCTGGTAAATTCTCTCTCCTTCCACTGATTTATTTTTCACTACCCTCAATCAGATGTTATCCCTTCTTCCACATGTTTGCTAAATATCCTGGGGAACTTTGGAGATGATTCACCTTGTATGGATATATTGCACTGTGTGTTTGCTGAGTTCTCTCTTCTACAGAGTTAAAATTTGAATTTCAGTCTTGATCTTGTAAGAAAGAAGCATCCTCAAATAAAGCGATACCGGAAGCCACTGACAAAATCAAACACCTCTTGGGTTTTGCGTTTCTGCTTGCAGAGCCTGGATTTGAATCTAGAGCTTTCTGCTTACCAGGCAAGTTCTCTACCACTAAACTACACCCACAGCCCTCTTTTCACTTTTTAATTTTGAGACAGCGTCTCAATCAGTTGCCCAGGCTGACCTTGAAACTGTAATTCTCCTGCCGCAGCTTTCTGAGTAGCTGGGCTGGTAGGTCTTCCCCTCCAGGCCTGTCAGGAGTTTTTGTTTGGTTTGATTTGGCCACAGTTCTATGGTCTTCAAGAACAGAGCTTAGTCCATCTTTATTCAGAGAAAGTTTCTTTTCTTGTATCTGTCTCCATTTTTAGGCGAAAGTATTCTACACTGGAGCCACCTTAGCCTCCCCAGTTCTCACCGCCCCCATGCTTTCCTCTTTCTGGGTTTTGACTTTCCATTCATAAGGGCTGTCGGCTGTCTCCAACTCTTCCTCCATGACAAGGACTTAATTTTTAGTGGGTTTGTTTCTTGTCGTTTCTAAAATTAAATAATCGTGTGTGTGTGTGTGTGTGTGTGTGTGTGTGAGATGGCAAGTGTGCAGAGATCAGAGGACAATGTTGGGTGTTGGTCCCCACCTCCCATCTCCTTTGAGGCAAGTTCTTTCGTTTGCCTCTGTGTCCACTAGGCTGGTTGGACGGTGAAGCTTGCAGGGATTCTCCTGTCTCCATCTCCTATTGAGCTGCAGATGTGCCAGAACTGCAGACATGCCCTGAAATATCTGGTTTATTTGAGTTCTGGGGATTTGAACTCAAGTCTTTACACATATGGATCAAGTCACTGAGCCTCTTCCCTTGTCTTGACTTCTAATTTAATTTTTAAAATTATTTTGTTACTTTATGTGGATGGGTGCTTTGCATGCATGTGTGTCCATGCAACATACCATACCTGGTGCCCCAGAAAGCCCTAAGAGGGTTTTAGGTTCCCAAGAGTTCCAGACACTTGTGAGTCACCATGTGGGTGCTGAGAACCAAGCCAGGATCCTCTGGAAAAGCAGTCAGTGCTCTTAACCACTGAGCCATCTCTCCATCCCCTAATTTCTAATTTTTAAAGAATTAGATTGTGGTGGGAGGTAAAACTGATCTTATGAGAGGTGTTAGGTTGTCAACACACTTTGCAAGCTCCTCTGTAGGCTCCATTTGTCAACTTCCTGCCCATCTTCAGCCCCGTTTCTATCAGTTCTGAAGCTGTACGAAGTGCTTTG
>LZPO01097201.1:223033-234651 GCA_001675575.1 Neotoma lepida | reverse complement strand
TTCCTGGAACTCACTCGGTAGCCCAGGCTGGCCTCAAACTCACAGAGATCCGCCTGCCTCTGCCTCCCAAGTGCTGGGATTAAAGGCGTGCGCCATCACCGTCGGCGAGGACAGCTTCTTAACGTCTTCTGATCATTCTTACAGATGGAGTCTTCCTGAGTCTTCCAGTCTACTGTCCTTTATTTACCATATGCCTGCCGTGGTTTACAGTCCATCTCACTTACGGTTGGACCTGGGCAGCTCCCACCACACTTAGCTTTCCACAAGAAGTAATCTGGGAGCATGTTTTTGTTGCATCTGTGGTTGGCATAATCTGGAGGAAACTACAGAACTTACCAAGAAGCAGTTCCAGCCTGGGCCTACCCCTTCCTGGTGTTGACTGTGAAGATGTATGTGTGTGTGATCTCTGACTGTGGTAGGGCTGGAACTCCTGCAGACTGCTACCCTGTGCGACTTCCGGTTTCTGTTTCTGTCCCATGTACCTATAAGGTAGTTAGACTCAAGTTTCCAGCCCTGATAATGTAAAAGTGGCTAGTCTTTTTTTCATTTTTTAAAGCATAAAGTGGTTTTTCTAAAATTAGATTTATTCATTTTATTCTTTACCTGTATCAGTGTTTTGCCTGTATTTATGTGTGATGCACCACCTATGTGCTTGTTGCCCTATACCACATAGATGTCAGAAGAGGGCATCATATCCCCTGGAACTGAAATTACAGGTGGTTATGAACCACCAAGTGGGTGTGAGGAATTTAACCCAGGTCCTGTGCAAGAGCAAAATTGACTAACCACTGAGCTTTCTCTCCAGCCCCTGGCTCAATCTTCTGACTTTTAAGTCTCATGATTCCCCACCTCCTCTCCCTTGTGCTTTTTGTTTTATTTTGTTTTCCTTTNGTTTTTTGAGACAGGGTTTCTCTGTGTAGCCCTAGCTGTCCTGGAACTCGCTCTGTAGCCCAGGCTGACCTCAGACTCACCCGCCTGCCTCCGCCTCCCGATGCTGGAATTGAAGGCGTGCGCCACCACTGCCCACCTGGCTACTTTCACTTCTACAGTGATTTAAACATGTTCCTCTGATGCCACTGTGTCAGGTTTTTGTCAATAACGAGAGGAAACAGAGGTTGCTTGAGTCTGCCCTCAGTACAGTCCTCACGGCCATCAATTGATTGAAGCCCTTTTCGTAGTTTACAGTTGAGTTGTGGAAACAATCTGTGAGGTTTTTTTTTTTCCTCTATAAAAATTTTCTCTTACATCTCTAGTGCAGTCTGTCTTTGCTTTTACTGTTGTTTTATTTTTATTAGTCCCATTTAGGCTTTCCTAAGTTTACAAGTTGATGTCATTTATCCATTTGGAAAATCCTTAGTCATTATTTCTCTGTAAATTACTTTCTTATATTTTTGGTTATGAGCCTAGCTTTTAATGGCTGAGCCATCTCTCCAGCCCTATATATATTACTTTCTTATTCCTTCTATTTCTATATCTTTCCTCCTTTCTACTTCCCTCCCTTTTCCCTTCATTCCGTTGTCTTACAGAGTACTACGTTTCTTTTGAAAAAAGTTTTCTTATTTGTATTTTATGTATATGAGTGTTTTACCTGCACTTACGTAAATGCACCAAATGTGTTCTTGGTGTCCACGGATNGCACAAGGGTGTCAGATCCCTTGAAATGAGTTATAGATGGTTGTGAGCCACCACATGGGTACTGGGAATTGAACTTATATCCCCTGAAAGAGCAGTAAGTACTCTTAGCCATTGAGCTATCTCTCCAGCCCAGAGAGTAATGGGTTTCATTCTGACATTTTATGCAAGTGTATCAGTGTTTACCTCTCTAGGACTGAAGGTACGAAGCAGATTCCATGTCCAGACTGTCTCTTATGTTCTTTCCTGAATTGTTTTCATTTAAATGTTTTTATTGTGTGTTAGTTGAATATTTTCTATTGCTCTGCCCTCTGGGTTGCCCCTCCACCAACAGTGCATTGTTTAGTTTCCCACTCTTCTTAAAACCTTCTATCAAGTTCAAGAAATCAGAGAGCTAGGGAGATGGCTCACAAGTTAAGAGCGCTGGCTGCTCTTCCAGAGGACCTGGGTGCAATTCCCAGCACCAATATAGAGGTTCACAATTGTCTGTAACTCCAGTTCCCAGGGATTTGGCACCCTTTTCTGACCTCTTAGAGCACCAGGAAGCCATGTAACAGCAGACAAAATACTCACACACATAAAATAAAATAAATACACATAAAATAAATACACATAAAATAAAATAAATACATAAAATAAAAACAATACTTTAGAAACTTGGGATTGAACTTGGAGTGTCAGGCTCAGCAACAGCCACCTTTGCCCATGGGCTCTTAATTTTTTTTATTGAATATCAGATATTATGTGTCAAGTATATGGTGCCTCCAGGTGTTATACTTAAGAGAGTCCTCTGTTCTTCTGCTAAGCAAGGACAATAATAGTGTTGGTCACCTTAGCCAACCAGGAGCTGAAATGAGTCAAGATTAACTTGCATGGTTTCAATAGATGTGCTATAGCTCTGATCTGCTCTGATCTTAGGTGGGGACATTCAGGAACTGTAATGATGACATGGCAGTCAACTCTTCTCTGCACCTCGAAGGCTTTGTGTCCTGTTCTCACTCTCTTGCTTAAGGCAGATTTCAGATTAAAGTTCTTTACAAGAAAAAGCCTTTTGGCCTCTTAGCTCTCTAATTTTGCATTCCAGCCCCTACAATCCTAGAACATTCTGCTGGCTTGTCTAATTTCCAGCTGCAGGCCTCTGTCTGTGCCAAGTCTAGATTCTCAGCCTTTAGCTGCATCTGGAATGGACAGATACCAGTGGACAAACTGTGTCCCTCAGTGGACAAACAACCACAGATAGTGGAGTCAGCCTGACATTTCCTTCACAGCTGTCAACTCTTGAGCCGCGTTCTCTGGGGTTGATCATAAATCTTTATGTTTTTTTTTTTTAACATGGAGGTCCTGTAGGTCATTCACCTTTTCTTTTTTAGAGGATTTTGATATAGATGTCTAGCCTCTTTAAAAAATTTGTACTTTTCTATTTTTGATTGAGGGGAGAAGAGAGAGACAGAGACATTGAGAAAGAAAGAGTCTATGTCTGTGTGAGTATATGCATATAAGTGCGGGTGTTTGAGATGTTAAAGAAAAACTCCAGATCCCCTGAAGCTGGAGTTATGTGTTGTCCAATGTGAGTGCTGAGAACCTTGGCCACGTCCTCTTCCGTAAGATTGAGTGCTTTTGGTTTTTTAGTCTTCTCTCATATAATACATCTGGACCACAGCCTACTCTCCCTCCTCTCCTCTCCATCCCTCCCCTTCCTTCTCCCACAGATCCACCACTCCTCCATTTCCCTTCAGAAGAGAGCAGGTCTCCCAGTGTTATCAACTGAATATGGCATAACAAGATGCAATAAGACTAGGCACAAACCCTCATATCAGGCCTGGACAAGGCAACCCAGTAGGAGGAAAAAGGTCCCATGAGCAGGCAAAAGAGTCAGAGATACCCCCACTCCCATTGTTGGAGTCCCACAGAAGCCCCAAGCTAAACAACCACAGCGTGTATGTAGGGGACATAGTACAGACCCAGGCAGGCTCCATGGTTACTATCCCTATGAGCCCGGCTTAGTTGATTCTGTGGGCTGTGTTCATTACTTCAAAATGACTATTCATTTTTAAAAAATAAAACTTTCATTGCCTTTCCACATTGAGTTTTGTTGTTGTTTGTTTGTTTGTTTGTTTCTTTGAGACAGTTCTTTCTCTGTGTAGCCCTGGCTGTCCTGGTACTCACTCTGTAGGCCAGGCTGACCTCGAACTCACAGATATTCACCTGCCTCTGCCTCCCAAGTGCTGGGATTAAAGGCGTGTGCCACCACTGCTTGGCTTACTCTCTTCTCTTGACAGGCTTTTAATTCTTTTTTTAAAAAAGTATTATTATTATTATTGCTACAGTTTTTATTATAATTAGTGTGTGTGTGCATGATGTGTGAGTGGGCATGATGTGCGTGTGTATGCATGTGTACATGTTACGTGTGTGTGTGTGTATATGTGTGTGTGGTGTGTGTATGTGTGTGTGGATGTCAGAGGACAACTTTGTGGAGCCTCTGATCTCCAAGGTGCCTTTACTTCCTGAGACAGCTCTCTGACATGCTTTTTCCCAAAGCTTATAAAATTAAGTTTATTTATTTTGGAGGTGTAAATTTTTCAGTGTCATCTTGTATGTTGATTTTTGTATCCTGTAACTTTACTGAACTTATTAATTAGTACTAATGTGTGTGTATAATCTTTGGGATTTTCTATATTTAAAATAATGTTATTTTCAAACAGTTTTATTTACTCTACCTCCCTCCCTCCTTCTCTTTCTTCCTTCTTTCCTTCCTTCCTGTATAGTATAAAGAGAGAATGTTGACAGCGACCACCCTTTTCTTGTCCCTTTCCTGCCCCTGACCTCAAAGGGAAAAGCTCTCAGCTTTTTGCTCTTGAGAATAATATATGGCTTCCTCATATATGGTCTTTCTTATACTGAGGTACAGTTCTTCTGGGCTGAATTTTTGAGAGGTTTATTTTTATCATGAAAGTATGCTGAGTTTTGCCCAATGCTTTTTCTGCATCTGTTGGTGTGATATGGTTTACGTTTTGCCTTCTATTATTGTGATGTAGCCCCTTTACCCATTTGCAAATATTGAAGCATTCTTGTTTTGCTTCACACAAGTAGGGTGACATGAAATGTCTAACGTTTATGGAAGTGTTTCTGGGTTGGTTTCCTGTCCATGAATTTTATAAACTGGGCTCAGAGGCCAGACATATTGACAGTTTATATTCCTTAGCCAAGAGTGCCAAAAGCTGTTTTCTGCAGTTAGGAAAGTGTCAGTTTGGTTACCTATTGTGTCTGTGACACAGGCTGGCTTCTTCTGAGCCTGGACAGTGGCACTGTTTGGGATCCTTGGTCTGTCAGGGCTAGAAGCTATGCTCTGAAGTTAGGCAGGCTGTCAGTGTGGCTGTTGGCCTAGGTGAGGCCATAGGCTAGACTCTGAGCCAGATGGGGTGGCTTGCTATTGGGCTGCTTAGATGGGTGGAACCAAGGCTCTGATCTGCTGGGAGGCGGGGCCAACATATGTCCTGGGGAGTAGGCTGCTCTGTGGCCAGACTGGAATGCTGGCTAGAAAGGACTGGTCAGCATGCTCACTGCCCCATTCTTTGTCTTCCAGTGGTCTGCTACTGAGTCATTCAGTGCTCTCACTGAGCTAAACAGGTAGAGGCCTCCTGCAGGCACCTCAGAGTTCTGGGGAGCTGTATGTTCTCATTTGGTTCTGTTTCCCTGCAATAGAGAAACCTTAGATTCAGGGTCACCATCTTGGTAAGGCCTGTTCCAGCCTGAGGAAGGAGCAATGCAGTCAAAGTGGAACTGCTTCTCTTGTCCTTCTGATGTGGGTTTTGTGGCCCATAGGTAAGGTTCAGTCTCATCCTCCAGTTATTGCACATGTGGGGACAGTTGCTGGTTGGTCATTCTGTGCTGGGGATTTAAGTCAAGACATTGTGACATCAGCAAGATGTCTTTTTAACCTAAGGGTTATCTGTCACCTCCTGACATTCCTGTTCAGACCGAGGAAACATCCAATCATGCAGTGTCTTAATTAGGGTTTCTATTGCAGTGATAAAACACCATGACCAAAACCAACTTGGGGTGGAAACGGTTTTTTTTTTTTTTTGGCTTACACATCCACATCACAGTCCATCATCAAAAGAAGTCAGGGCAGGAACCTGAAGGCAGGAATTGAAGCAGAAACTATGGATTAGCACTGCTTACTGGCTGGATCAGTTTGCTTTCTTATATACCTTAGGACCACAACGCCCACAGTGAACTGGGCCCTCCCACATCAATCACCAATCAAGAAAATGCCCCACAGACTTGCTTACAGGCAATACATATGGAGGTGTTCTTTTTTTCAGTTAAAATTCTTCTTTTCAAATAACTGTAGCTTGTGTCAAGTTGACAAAAAAACAAAACAAATAAACAAATTTTAAAAATCCAAACCAACCAGGACACAATGTCTATTTGTCATTCACAGTATCTACCTTTTCCCATACTCCAGAGGAAAAAAAATGCAACCCATCACCTTTACCAATCTGCTCATCTTTTTGAATATCCACTTTCATTTTTTGACAGCTTTTGGAGTATAATTCATTTGCAATAAAATTTACACATTTGAATATACAATCCAATGACATTTCACAGAGCCATGCAAGCAGCACCATAGTCCAAGTTTGGAACTTAGGCCTTCCCCATCCCCAGAAGAATCCTTCACAGCTGTGTGCAGTCCATTCTTGGTCCCCTTAGTCCATGCAACTAACTTTAAATGCTTGGGAAAAAATTCCAGAACCAGGAAAACCAACTGAGATATACTCAAAGATATTTCAGGGTCCAAGAGAACCCTTCACTGATTTTCTACAGAGACTGACCATAGCTATAAACAGAGCTGTGTCCGATACAAATCTAAGACAAATATTAACTGAGTCTTTGGCATTTAATAATGCTAATATAGAATGCAAAAGAATACTCATGCCATTAAAAGTCAGAGCAGCTCCTTTGGAAGAATGGATCCAATATACTAATGGTATTGAGTCTCTTAACCAAGGCAATGAGGCTTGGATAGGACAAGCGATTTCCAGAGGTGGAAGAAGGCCTCGGAATACCAAATGTTTTAGATTCCATTTCTGGGCATTTCATAGAAATGGAATTATACATTATGTGACCTTCTGTGTTTGGCATCTTTTATTAAGAAAAAATATTTTTAAGATTCATTCATGTTGTAGAATGTATTAACATTTTGTTCCTTTTTATTGAGGAATAACATTTCATTGTATGGATTGTCCATTTTTCCTTTTCTGCTCTCCAACTAAAGCCATTTCAACCCTTCCTGGTTTTGGCTATTAATAATGCCACCAGAAATATTTGCTATAAGTTGGTGAGAATATTCATTCCTTTTCACCTGTATGAGAAACCTAGTAGTGGAATTTTTGAATCATAATAACATTACATTTAACTTTATTTTTTATTTTTATTTTTGTATGTGTGTAGATGTGTAGTATACATGCATGTATGCACAAACGTTCACATATGTGAGGGCTGATGTGTGCAGATGCACATGTATGTGTGCACATGTGTGTGGATGTCAGAGGTTGATGCTGAGAGTTTTCTTCCATCACTCTCCATCTTGTATATCAAGGAGGGTCTCTCTCACTTGAACCCAGACTTGCCAATTTATTGGAGTTAACTCATTTTATATTGGGATTAACTCAAGACCACCTATCTTATGTATTTTGGTTCTTTATAGTCTTTCATCCATATAAAAAATCTATATTTTCCACAAGCATGTAGTCCAATAGTCCTGATGACAATTTTCCCATGGTATTTCCTTCCACTCCAGGATGTCCGCAGAACACAAGGACCCAAAGAGGAGTCCCTATGAAGCTCTATTCCCACACTTCAAAAGACACAAAGTGGTGATTTCAAATGCAATAAAAAAGCCATTTCCTTTTCTTGAGTTACTCCATGACACTGAGCTCATCACCAAGAAAATGTATGACGTAAGTGAAGTTTGTCACATCCTAACCTGGTAAACAAGCTCCAGATGAAGTTACTCTTTGATATCTTGGACCAAACTGGACGACTGCAGGTTTTTAAATTGCACTTAAGTTTTAAAGAAAGATGTCATTTCTTACATGCGTGCATGTGCTTATGTTTGTGCTTGTGTGTGTGCTTGTGTGTGTGTGCGTGCGTGCGTGCGTGTGTGTGTGTGTGTGTGTGTTCACATAGGTGCTGGTGCCCACAGGGTCCAGAAAAGTTCCAGATTCCTCGGAACTGGAGTCACAGGCAGTTGTGAGACCCCTGGTGTGGGTTCTGGATCCTCTATAAGAGCCACACGTTCTTATCCACTTAACCATCTCTTTTAATTTTTTGACAAATAATTATTGACAAAGTTTTCATAGTACTTTGTAGAGATATTACTTACAATAATAAATCCATCAATTATGAATCAGAATTCTGGACTTAGGTTTAAAATCTGGGTTTCTCATCAGTGATACTTATGTAAATATTTCTGGAGTGTTCTCTTCACGTATTAAGGGAGCGGAGAAGCAGAGACCTCAGGAGAAGGTCCTGCTTCTATCTGAGGGAAAGGTGTTCCATGGTCCCTTCTGGAAGCAGGGTGAGTATTGTTGAAGATAAGCCAGATCAGAACAGGAGTTCTCCATAGATGTGCAATGTCTTAAGCATTTTATACCATGTATTCATGCAATTCAAACCAAACTAAATTTAAAAAAAAACTAAAAATCAAAAGTGACTTTAATTTACTGTTAAATTATTTTACTGAACTGACTTAGTGATATTTCAGCGAGCACATTTTATGTTACTAAATATCTATTTTAAAACCCTAGATCTGAAAACATTAATACCTACAGAGTGTCTTATTAGAACAATTTTTTAAAACCTTTTTATTTTTATTTTATATGTATGAGTGTCTCTGGTGCCTTTGGAGGTCAGAAGAGAGATCACCAGATTCCCTGGGACTGGAGTTACAGATGGTTGTGAATCACCATGAGGGTGCTGGGTATCAAATCCTGGACCTCTGCAAGAGCAGCAAGTACACTCAACCACAGAGCCATCTCTCTAGCCCTTTTAGTTATTTTTTTTAACCTTATGAATATGCAGCCCTCCAGTAGAGTTCACAGTCAGAGGGAACAGACACCCGATTTCCTACAGGCCAAATCAGTACTAGTGGGAAGACAGGAGTTGTTTGGTTAACATAACAGCATTGACCACCTGCCAAGATAGTTAACCGTTTTTGTTGTTGTTTTTTAAGAATGCATCTATTTTTATTTCTATCTGTACAAGTGTTTTGCCTGCATGTGAGTGTGCATACCACTTGTATACCTGATGCCCATATTGATCAGAGAAGAGCACCAAATCCCTCGGAACTGAAGTGACAGGCATTTGTGAGCTGTCATGTGGGATGCTGGGAACCAAACTTGGGTTCTCTGCAAGAGCAACAAGTACTCTCAACCATGAACCATCTCTCCAGCCCCTCCACACTTAAAAAAATACAGCATTTATTATTTATTTACTTATGAGTGTGTGTGTGAGAGTGTGTGTGTGAGTGTGTGTGAGTGTGTGAGTGTGTGTTTCTATTGTGTGGGCATATGTGTAGGAGCCCGCTGCTGTGCACATGTGGAGTCAGAGGACAACTTATGGCTAGTTGGTTCTCCCCTTTTACCATCTGAATCCCAGTGACTGAACTCAGACCATCAGGATTGGTGGCGAATGCCTGTAACCCACTGAGCCATCTTGCTAGCCCCATAACCTTTAACCCTAGTTTTCCTTTCTTACAAAAGCTGGCCCTTCTTACATGTCATATAAATGAGGATGGGAGCTCAAAGTCACTAGTGAGTATTTCAAAAAGAAAATATTTACTTGTTTCATGAAGTAGCCATGCAACTATACAACTTTTCATTAGAAGATGTGTATGTAGGGGACTGAGGTACACTAACTTTAATTGTTTCCTAGGGCACTTCTGTGACTTGGAAGCCTGCACTTAAATTTTCTCCATTCAATATTTTTTAAGGATCTTAAAGATTCCTGTACAAACTTAGTCCCTATACAACAAGTGGTCTACAGAGCCCTGGAAGAACTGGAGAAGAGGTTTGACCAGGTGGTTCTGAAAGTACTGTTCGATCCGGAAAACATGAAGGCATACCCTGATTTGAAACCGATTTTGAAAAGCTTTGAAAATGGTAATTGGGTTTAGTATCACCCTTTGAGATCACAGTCATTTTATTTTTTTCCCTTAATATATTAATAGTGTACCATGTGTCACATATTGCCCAGTGCAATTGGGGATACAGTAGTTTGAAAAACTAACATGTTATGCATCATCTCAAAACTTACGTTTAATGGCTATACTCGACACCCTCTAGAGGTCTGCTAGGCTGGGTATTTAGACTAACAAGACCATGAGAGCCCCACCATTATCAGGCTATGTAGAAAAGGACAGGGAGCACCAAGTCCCAGTAGGGTAGCACTGCTGTGTCTCTACAGCGGAGCCCTTGTAATAACATACAAAACAGTCCATCGGGTGACTACCACCGACCTTGACTGACAGCTCAGCTGTGGGTTGCAGGATCCATCCTAGTTTAGCACCACATGCTCATAAAAACAACAGTATGTGAGCCAGTTCTTCAACCCCATCTTGCCCATCTTTAAAGTCTGCCCATCATAAAGCTTCCCTTTGGTATGANCCAGATCCTAGTCCTTCTATCCAGGAAAGTCCCCTCTTTCTTCTTACACTTGTTACAGCCTGGAAGCCATGTTTTGCTTCTATTTTCTTCTGCTTTGACATATACCTTCCCTGGCTTCTAATGAACACTGGAAGAGGAACATAGTTTATAATGTGTCTTCTATGGTTTTCATTCTTGACCTTGAGTGTCTCCTTTCTGTATGGGAAGCATAAAGTCTCCCATGTGAGAGTCTTCTCTGTCCCAGAACACGGTGAGTGAACTTTGTCATGTGGGACCCATTGAACTTGGAGCAACTGGAGAACTGGAAATTCCTAAATATGTGATTGGGAAATGCTGCCCCTTGTCCCTGCTAGAGATCTCTAATGGCTTCCTCCTCTTCTTCCCTCTCCCTCCCACTTCAGTCTTACAGAACAAATTGTGTTCCCAAGGAAGTGATAGAGGGGACCCGAACTCCCAGCTAAGTCTTGAACAAGGTAATTACAACTGGAGAAAGTTTCTTATCACTGCAGAGAACAGGAAATAAAGGTGATCGTGAGCAGAGTGTGACTCAGGGAAGAAACAGAGAAGGCAGGGAGGGGAGTTGGTATGAGCCTGGTGTTAGCTTTCCTGACTGGAAGAACTTACCCTGGAGAAGCTGGACACTCAAACTCTGAGGCAGGAGGATTGTGACTTTGAGGCCAGCCAATTTGACATAGTAAAACTCTCTCAGAAACAAAACAGATACCTGAGGAGTCAATTGATTTGGGTTCATGATTTTAGAGACTTAGCCCAGATGGTTTGACCTCACTACTTAAGATCTATGGTGAGGCATAACATCAAAGCAAGGGATCGGGTTGGGGTGGGGGAGTAATGCTGTTCACTTCATATTGACCTGGAAGCAAGGAAAGAGAGGATGTGCCTGTGTCCTTCAAGGATACACCTCCAGTGACCTAACTTTGTTCCACTAGGCTCTGCCCATTAAAGGTACCACCAATACCCATTAGTGCCATCTGAGGGGGCAGGACAGACCCCTCAGAATCTTGGAAGGAGGGAGCACTTGAGATCCAAACTTACCAGCCTCTAATGGGATATAGGATCCAGGCAGAACAGCCATGACAACAGAAGGTCAGCCTGATACCCATGATGAAGGAACCTGAGCCCAGTGTCAGTAAGCCAAATCGAAAAAGACTAACTACTCCAAAATAATTGTGATTTAGAAAAGCCCCTGAGCCAGGCGGTTGTGGCGCACACCTTTAATCCCAGCACTTGGGAGGCAGAGGCAGACAGAGCTATGTGAGTTCGAGGCTACCCTGGTCTACAGAGCGAGTTCCAGGACAG
>LZPO01097201.1:197723-209098 GCA_001675575.1 Neotoma lepida | reverse complement strand
AGTCTGTATGTGTATGTGTGTCTGTATGTGTGTCTGTGTCTGTGTGTGTGTCTGTGTGTGTCTGTGTCTGTGTGTGTGTGAGTCTGTATGTGTCTGTGTGTCTGTGTGCGTGTCTGTGTGTGTGTGAGTCTGTATGTGTTTGTGTGTCTGTGTGTGTGTGTCTGTGTCTGTGTGTGTCTGTGTGTGTCTGTGTCTGTGTGTGTCTGTGTCTGTGTGTGTCTGTGTCTGTGTGTGTATGTGTGTGAGTGTGTGTGTCCAGGCATGTGTTCATGTGTACAAGTACTGGTGTACATGTTCGTGGAGGTCAGAAGACAATCCCACATGTTTGTCCTCACCTTCCGCTTTGCTTGAGACCCAGCCTCTTGTTCATTGATGAGTTTGCCAGGCCAGCTGGACCACAGGCTTCCAGGGATGCTCTCTCTGCCTCCTGTCCTGCTGTACGAATCCTAGGATTACAGACCCATTCTACAGTGTCTGACTTCACATCATAGGTGCTGGGGATCTGAAGTGAGGTCCTCATGCTTGTGCAACAAGCACTTTAACTACTGAGCCATTCCTCTGGCCTCAGGGAGTTTGTTTTTTAAACTAATTATTGTGTTTATTAAGTGTTAGACTCATCCAATGATTTCTAGAGAGAGCAGAAAGCTTTTCACTCCTTTATCGGAAGATCATAATGTCATGTGAGCAGAAACTTAGACTAGAGTCCAAGGACAACTCATTCAGCTATCTTATGTAAGCAGAAATAGAAGCTCAAGATAAAACATTCTGAAACCCAAAGTACTGTTTCTAACAAATTTCTTCATCAAGTCATGGCTTATGGAGCGATTTTTTGAAAGACTTTACAAATAATGTACACTTCTTTCTTTAGAACATCCTTAAAGAACAAACAGAACAGACATTGACATCCTTTTTTCCTAGTTGAAAAAACCCCAATCAGACGACATGTATCTATGTCTTCTCCAAACTCTAACAGAGTATTAGACTGGCAGGATATCCTGGGTTCTGAGTCATTCCTTTCATGAACTGTAGGATAGGAAGGTTTCCAGGTCTGATATCATGAGTGTAATCCCAGCACTCAGGGGGTAGAGCCAGGAGGATCAGTTAGCTTCAAGGTCATTCTTGGCTGCACATGACTGTCTCAAAACAAACAGAAACACATTCACACACATGTACAGACATGAGCACACACACACACACACACACACACACANAGAGAGAGAGAGAGAGAGAGAGAGAGAGAGAATCAAAATGTTGGATTATCTCAGCTCTATCTGAGTTGTTGAAAGATTTAAGATTCTATAGTGTGCTTCTTGGTGATTCCTTTCCTAGATCCAGAAGATTTTAGGGACATGCTTCCTCAGAGAAAACACACCAGGACAAGACCTGAGATCACGTGAAAATGCTTCTNGGTCTTAAGGTTACAAAAGAGCAAACTGTGAAGCAATGCCTTCATTCTAGTTGTTCATGTATCTTTTAAAGGAAATAGAAACATGCTTCAGGTTTTAGATTATGAACACACTCTGTAAATGTGAGCAAACAGTCCCATCCCCCTAAATTCTCAAGTGTGTCTATGGTTCAAAAGCAAAATATTATTTTTCATAGAAATGTAGGAGGTATCAGATCGATGGGGACTGTTCAACATAAGATTTTCAAGGTGTGTGTGTGTATGTGTGTGTGTGTGTGTGTGTATGTGTGTGTGTGTGCACATTCATGTGTGTGTACTTGTAGAAGCTGGCAGTCAATGTCAGGTGTTGCTCTTAAAGAGACATTCACCTTGTTTTTTTGAGAGAGGGTCTCTCATGGGGGGCTAGAACTCACTGAATAGGCTACACTGTCTGGCCAGTGAGCCTCAGAGATCCCTTCCCCCCTCTCTCTAGCTCTGGGATTACAGGTGTGAGCCACCATGCTCAGCTCCTTACATGGGTTGTAGAGATCCAATCCAGGTCCTCATGCTCGTGTATCAAGAACTTTACCAACTGAACTATCTCCTCAGGCTCTTCAACATAAGACTTTCAAGGCTTCCCTACAAGAAACACCAAGGCAGAGATGATGGGAATTCAGAAAGATGAGTAGGAGGGGTAAGAAGTCAAAGTCTTAGGAAGGAAAGGGCCAAGTGACATCAGATGTCCCTTGCTGGTAAATTGCATCTGCCTTGGGGATCAAAATGAGGTTTCACTATCCTACTCTTTTGGTAATTTAGAAAGGTAGACCCGTGTGGTATGGATGGAGGCCAGGCTTTTTAAGGGGGTTCAGGGTGTTTCTAGAATTTCTTATTAGGGAATTTTTCTGCTGAATTGGTTTCTTGCTTACAACCAGGGGATTCCAAAGAATTCTACTATTTTGTCCAGTGATCAATATCCATGACATATTAGAATCAAATGAAGGAAGGGAGCCTGAGAAGCCATGTGCTCATGGCACTGGATTGTACCAGTTAAGATGATTAGAATTGTGACTTCTGTACTATGAGATGTCCAAACTGAATTGTAATGTCTTGCACTGTAATCCAAGCATTCTGCATAAACCTTGATTCAGCAACTCTAGGGTAACATTTTTTGCACTTTTTTTCTTCTGGTCTGATTGGGAAATCAAAACTCACCACAGAATGGTTTATCTGGACAAGCTCAACTGAGAGATAAAATGAAATATAGCAAAAAGTATACTAGTAAAAGGACACTCTCTTTACCCCATGAGATCGTATCTTTTAATACACTAAAGAGTTGAAATAGTGCATTTAGTTTCTGCCTGAGCAGAGTAAGCATAGAATTCCTCTATCCATTGATAATACTGTTATTCGTCATTAGCTTAGAAAGTCTACAAAGGACAATTTGTTCTATTTACCTATTAAACAGATAAAATTGACCTAAGGGCTGGAGAGATCGCTCAGAAGTTAAAAGCACTTGTTGCTTTGGCAGAGAATTCAGGTTTGGTTACCAGCACTCACATCAGGTGACTCACAACTATAACTCTCTCTCCAGAGCTGACACTCCCTTTTGATCTCCAAGGGCACCAAGAGTGCATGTGATTCACATACATGTAAACAATCATGTATAAAATCAAAAAGTTTTAAATCTTTCTTTAAAAGATCAACTGCAGATATCCCTATCCAAAGTATTGTTAAGATGTTGGCATATGTTAAGATTTTTTTATATAGAATTTTAATGAAGAAAGTAGTACCTGGTCATCACAGAACCTTAGCAGGGAGGCATGGTAACTAGGTTATTGCTCACTTATACATGAGAAAACTAGAGCTCACAGTGCTCAAGAGCAATGTATAGATGCCCACAAAGAATTAAAGAGCAGTGCAGGATGGATCCTGGTCATAGAACACAGGGCCTCTGGAACCAGGGCCAGTAGAAAAGGAACATTCTTTCAGACTGTCCTAAGACCACAGAACTTGATTTTGAGTACAAATAATGGATTTTCTTCTTTTTATCTTACAGAGCCTTTGGAGTCCAGAAAACCTCGCACATCCAGAAAAACAAACAAGAGAAGAGGTAAGAGAAAATGAGGACTCTTCAAGTCAGTTAACAAACTGTGTGTTCAACAAGAGATTCACTCTTCTAGGACCTATTCAAAGTACAATACAAATTTGCTTTTAATTTTAGGTAGTTCCTGCTTTAACTTCTAAGTTGATCATGTAGACTAACTGCTATAATGGATGAATCCAAAGAAGTTAATGATTTCACATAGTAAAGGTCTTCAATATTTAACAGAAGCTCAATTTTTTTCCTCAATAAATATTATACGGATTTCTAGGTGGAAGAGTTGCCTAGCCCTCTTCCCAGTGGTCATCAGGGAAATAGAAGTAGAAGAGCCACCATCTTTATTTCACACTCCCATAATTACCCCAAGAGAAAAGCAATGCTGTCAAAACATATTGACCAAGATACAAAAGCCACAGCAGACCCAGAAAGGAACAAGGAAAAGAAAAGTGTGGTGTGAGAATTTCCTCAACTTCAGGCTTAGGTGATGAGATGAAATAGTAACCAAGAGGTCGCATGGGTTCCGAGGGTAGGGTCCTGCTTGCCCTGGCATTTCAGAGCTTTGCAAATTTTTCCTAGTTTCTTCTTTCTAGAATTTTCTTCTTTCTCAGTTCCCCACTTGACATTGTCTCTTAGCCACATTTCTGCACTGAGCATACCACACTTCTCTCTGACTCTCTCTATCTCTGTCTCTGTCCCTCTGTCTCTGTCTGTCTGTCTCTCTCCCTCTCTTTCTCTCTCTCTCTCTCTCTCTCTCTCTCTCTGTGTGTGTGTGTGTGCAGCTGTATAGCTGAGAGATCAACCTCAGCTATCATTCCTCAGGTGTGAACCATTGGTTATTTATGAGACAGAGTCTCTCACTGGCCTGGAGCTCACCAACAGGGTGGGCTGGCAGGTTGTAAGATGAATTGCTAAACGGTCTTATTAATAAAAACCCAGAGCCAGATATTAGGGTGAAAAACTGAGAGGTCAGAGGAATAAGACAAGCCACAGCCAACTCACCTCACCAACTCCTCAGTTTCCAGAGAGACCTACTTCCTGTATACCCATGCCTATATGCCTTCTGTTCTGCCATCTCACTTCCTTTCTCCACACAGCTACATCACTTCCTGTCTCTTTGTACAGACCTTCAGCCCTCTATGGTTAGTGCTGGGATTAAAGGCATGTGCCGCCACACTTGGCTCTGTTCTCAATGTGGCCTTGAACTCACAGAGATCTGGATGAATCTCTGCCTTCTGAATGCTGAGATTAAAGGCATGTGCTACCATAGCCTGACTTCTACATTTAATACAGTGGCTGGCTTTTTCCTCTAATCTCCAGATAAGCTTTGTTAGGGTGCACAATATATTGGGGGACACAACATATCACCACAGCTGGTCAGTGAGCTGTCTGTCCCCACCTCCCCAGCACTGGGGTTACAAGTGCATACCTCCATCACCAGCTTTTCTTTTTAAATATGGATTCTGAATTAAAGTAACTGAGTCGTCTCCTCAGCTCTGTGATCACAACTCTTCTGAATTCAGAAAGAAAACCAGGTGGTGGTGGCACACGCCTTTAATCCTAGCACTGGAGGCAGAGGCAGGAGGATCTCTGTGAGTTTGAGGCCAGCCTGGTCTACAGAGTGAGTTCCATGACAGCCAGGGCTACACAGAGAAACCCTGTCTCAAAAAACCAAAGACAAACAAACAAAAACAAAACAAAACAAAAAATGAAGAACATGATTCTTACAGAAGCCTGGAGCTCAGTACTGAGCAGTAAACTGGGTGAAGAGCATAAGGCCGGCTTGTCTCCACTCCAGGACCTGGTTCAGTCTGGGCCCTTCCAGATGCTTCTGGCTGTTCTCTTCCTGTAGGCAGAGTTTCTCTGTGTCTTGGCAGCAGCTCCCAAATAACCACTCAGAGACTTATTATTATTTATAAGTGCTCGGCCGATAGCTCAGGCTGGTTACTAGCCAATTCTTACAATTTAAATTAACCCATATTTCTTATCTACCCTCTGCCATGTGGCTGTACCATCTTTCAACATAGCATGTCCATCTCACTTCCCTCTGTGGCTCCTGTGACTCCTGAAACCCCACCCTTCTTCCTCCCAATGTCCTCTTGTCTTGTTATCCCATCTATACCTCCTGCCTAGCTACCAGCTAGTCAATTCTTTTATTAAACCAATCAGAAGGCACCTTGGCAAAGACACATCCTCACAGAGTACACAAAGCTTATTCCATAACATCTTCCTCATATTTACAATAAACCTCCTCCTCAACCATACCCAGGAGCAGCCATGTCCTCATTATTTTTCATTCAAAATCATTATGAATTGGGGCTTAAATGAGATCATTGTAGTTGAGTGGCAGGGCTCTTTTTATTACATATGACCATATCCCTCAGCCTCCAAATATTGAATTGGTGGGATGGTTTGCAGTGAGGACTAAATGACTGTGGACCTCTATCCTATTTGGAAAGAAAGAAATAGGAAAGATCATGAAAGTATCTTTGGAGTCCAAATACTGTCCATGATTTAAGTAGTCAGAGAATGCCTATGGCCATTTTAGTTCTACATTGTTGTTTCTTTTCCCTTTTCTTTCCAGATATTTCTGATGCTGATAGCTCGAGTACCGGGAAAAGATACAGATGGTTGAGACGTAAGAACAATTTAAAATTCTAGATGTAGCAANTACTTCTCTGTGTAACTAAAACTTAGACTGTTGGTTTTTTGTGGCACTCTTACCCTGCGAGGAAAAGTCACAGAGCAGAACAAAAGCCACTATCAAGAGTTTAATTAAGAGGAAGGAGGGACAGAAGAGAGTATGCTCAGGCCTGTGGAAGACACGTGAGGAAGGAGCAGAGGGTAGGTGGAACCCACCTTTTAAGGACTACCCTGTGCATGCGCACATGGGCCCATGTGGCTACTCCATGCATGCGCATAGATTACATGGTCATACTGCATGCAAATTATGTGACCACTTAGTGCATGGATTTACATAGGACATATGACCTGGAAATGACTGGGCAGAAATGACTGTCTCGATAGAGCATTCACAATCATGGCAGCGTGGCTATCACAGACATCCTTTAAATTAAGAAAGCATTAGCCTGGTACTTTAGATCATTTAGATGATGCTTTTTGATTCAGGTGAGTTTGAGCTATTTGCTATGACACACAGGTCTGAAAATATTCAACAGTACAAGCTTACTTTTCACCTAAGTAAAGAGGATGAAGTTGATTCTGGGTGGAGAGTTCATTTCACATGATCACCTAGGGCCCTAAGATCTTAAAGACTGGCTTTGTTACCCGCCATGCCCAAGACTCCATAATACTCAGAAATGGAAACAGACAGTGCATAAATAAATCTCAGAAAGGGCAGAAGGTATAAGAAATGGTCACAGAAGAGAATGACCACCATAGTAAAGTTGGTCCCAGCCCAGCATTGGGGACAGTTTCTGGAGCAAGTTTGACCAACAGGTCATATAAAGGCAAAGTTGGCCTGCTGACAGGAGTGTCTCTATGCCACTCAAATAAACTGTGGGTCTGTCCTACCCTTCTCACATAGGCTACAGTATTGCCCCAATCCCTACTCACCCTCCTCCTTCACAGGCTGTCAGGTGGGGAGGGACAGTCCTGCAGCCTGTGAGGTTGGTAGGATTTTGCCTTCCTACACACTCACACAGGTTGCTGTTTTCATATGTGTGTTCCTGTACATATGTGTAGAGGCCAGAAGTTGATGTTAAATATCATCTTTGTTCTCTCTACCTCATTTTTTGAAACAAAGGCATCTCATTGAACCTGGAACTCACTGATACAGGGACCCTCCTGTCTATATCTCCTCAGCTCTGGGATCATAGATGCTCATTGCTACATCCAGTTCTTCATACAAGTACTGAGGATCTGAACCCGGGTCCTCATGCTTAGTGGCAAACACATGCCGACTGAGCCAGTTTCCCACCCCTCTTTTTCAGTTTTTCTCATCGAGAGTCTTTTTCTGGATTGGTTCCTAAGACATAGACTAGAACTGTTCAGGACTTTTCCTTCTTCTTGCAGGAGTATACAGTAGCTCCTCTTCTGAACTGAGTGCTGGGGAGGAATCTCAGGAATACCTAAGAAGTGGATCAGGTATAGAAGACTAGGATGCCCAGCCTTGGCCAGCGGAATGTCAGGAATCTGATGACTGAAAGCCACTGTGACTAGATGCATTTTATTCTACGCATCATGACTGCTGTATATCCAGCTGTCCTGGGAGCTCCTTTTGAGTTTTAGAAAGCATAGGAGGCAAGAAATGACTATGAACTCATGTTTAACAGGCTGAATCCTATCAACTGAAAGTACATACTTATATATTGTTAATGTAGGAGAAATAAATAGCAAAATAATGGTATTTTTTTACACCCACTGTCATGCCTCCTGTGGTGGTTTGAATAGGAATGGCCCCCATAGGCTCATTTATTTGAATGCTTGATTGTTGCCTACTTGACAGGGATTAGGAGATTTGGGCTTGTTGGAATGGGTGTAGCCTTGTTGGAGGGAATATGTCACTGAGGGTGGGCTTTGGTGTTTCAAATGCTCAAGCTAGGCCCAGTCTCTCTCTTCCTGCTGCCTGCAGATCCAGATGTAGAACTCTCAGCTACCTCTTGAGCACCATATCTGCCTATGTGGTGCCATGTTTTTTGCCATGACAATAATGGACTAAACCTCTGAAACTGTAAACCAGCCCCGATTAAATGTTTTTCATTATAAAAGTTGCCATGGTCATGGTGTCTCTTCGTAGCAATAGAACACTGACTAAGATACCTACTAACACAAAGATTGTATATTCCTAGGGTCATTTGTAATTGTAAAAGACTCAAAATACAACTAGCCAAGCATTGTAAAAGTTTCAGACCAACCATTGTCAAATTTAGCATAGTTTTTGATAGATGTCTTTGACTAGCTAGTTAGATTGTATTATGTTATCTCAATGTATTTTTGACAAGATCACAACAGCCTTGAGATTTAGGCAGGCTAACTCTTGCTATTCTCATTTGGAGTAGAGGAAAGTAGTGTACAAATGTGTAAGAGTTTAAAAAAAAGAAAGACTGAGATCTAGCAATCCATGTGTTTCACAATCAGTGGCTATTGTGTGTAACAGGAGGGAGAAAGCTGTGTTTCCATGGTCAGAATCCAAAGAGATGGTCAGGAATCCAGAATATTCAGTTGACTGTATCAGAACCTTATATAACCAAGAAAGCATATTTAATAACATTAAAAAATGTAAGGAGATAGGGAGATGGTACAGTAGATTAAAGATTAAAGTGCTTGCTGCTCAACTGTGAGAACTAGTGTTCAGATTATTATTACCAATATAAAAAACCAAGCAAGCATGGCAGTCCACCTGTAACTTCACTGTATGGGAGGCAGAGATGGGATCCCTTGGACAAGACGGCTAGCTAGAGTAGCCAAACCGCCAAGCTCCTGGGTTCATTGAGAGACCCTGCCTCAATAAATAATGTGGAGAATGGTGGAACACACCAGTGTCAACTTCTGGCCTCCTTATGCATGTATATATACATGTACAGGACATACACACACACACACACACACACACACACACACACACACGGCTAGGGACAAAGTTCAGCTGATAAAATGTTTGCAAGGACCTGAATTTGATCCCCAAAACCTTGTTTGTTTAAAAAAAAAAGTGTGCCATATGCTTGTAATCCCAGCTCAGAGGAGGTAGAGACTAGAGGATCCCTGGAGCTCACTGACCAGCCAGGTTTATCCACATGGTAAGTCCAAGGCAAGTGAAAGATCCTGTTCCAAAAAAGGAGTATGACTGCAGAACGGCACCCAAGGTGGTCCCCTGGCCTCAACATGCAATCACATGTATATCCTCCTGCACACATGCACCTGCACATATGGACATGCACTCATACAGATCCTAAGACATATTATATAAAATACTGTAACATATGCAAATATGGTATGCACATACATGTATTGAGATATATATATATGTAGACGAAAGTTTGTCCGGTTCCCTCGCCCAGCTCCCATGGCCACTTAGACCCAAATAAACACACAGAGGCTTATATCATTTTTAAACTATGGCCCTGGCAGGCTTCTCGCTAGCTAGCTCTTACATCTTAAATTAACCCATTTTATAAATCTATGTCGCCACGTGTTCCACGTGGCTTTACCTGTGTGCTGTTACATGCTGCTGCTTTCTAGATGGCGGAATGGCGTCTGCCCAGCTCTGCTCTCTGCTTCTCTTCCCCTAGTTCGAATGTCCCGCCTAACCTTATTCTGCCTCACCATTGGCCAAACAGCTTTATTTATCAACCAATCAGAGCAACACATTTTTAGAAAGACATTCCCATCATATATATATACTGTCTCTTATACACATCTAGATGTGTATAAGAGACAGGTAGTGGTCACTGTGACAGTCATAGTGGTCTCTGTGCTGGTCAGTTGCAATATTCACTGTGATGGTTAGTCATACTGGTTACTGTCATAGTCATTAATGAAGTTAGCTGTAGTTTTCACTGTAATGATCACCACAGTGGTCACTGTGGTGATGAGTTGTAGTGTTTACTGTGAGGGTCAGCCATAGTGGTTACTATGGTGATCAGCTGTAGTCATCACTGAGATGGCCAGTTGTAGTGTTCACTGTGAAGTTCAACCATAATGGCCATTTTGTGAATGAATGAACAAATGAATGAATGGTGACAGAAGAAAGAANATGGTCAAAAAGAAGGAGCAGAGGCAACTACTTGTATACTAAATGTCCAGGAATGACTGACAGAGAAATAAAGGGGAGCAGCAAATCAGAGCATCACTGAAAAAAAACAACAGGGGAGAGGGGAGACATGAGAGAGTCAGGTTGGTACATACAGAGGCAGAACAGCAGGCAGGAAGTGTAGCAGGATGCAGTATGGCCCGAAAGAAGAGACTGGACCTTGCTTGCATGGGGGTATAGTCACTGAGAACCTGTATTTTTTTTTTCTCAGCTCATTTGAGTATGAAACACTCTGCAGGACCATGTTCAGGGCATTCCTTGGTCTCACCTCCATTCCTTAGTCTATCATTTTCATCACCTCTGATGAATCCAAACCTCTTAAATGAATACAGGAAGAGAGTCAGAGGGATGCAGCCTTTAGGTATGATGGAGAAGTTTATGGTAATGCCTTGATCTTTGTTTTCCTGTGATGGGGGGGGCTTTTCCTTTATTTTCTTACTTCTCTCCCTAAACATGTACACACAAAATTACTCCCAAAGATACCTGCACAGACTCTGTCTTTAACAAATTTGAGGGAGCCAAGAAAGAGCTTGCTGGCTCCTTGCTGGAGGCCAGGACTATTTGGTAGGTGATGGAAGGAGAAAGAACAAGAAAGGCATACCTCTCAGCTGTACTGGAAACATGCAGATAAAGTCTGAAACTGACAGATGTGCAGGACTGAATTGGCACAGAGAACTGGCAAAAATGGCAGAGATGATTGTGTGTTCAATATCAGAAGAGCTGGCATTTGGTTACCATGTTAGTGATCTGTGATTGAAACAACATATACGATGGAAACAGAGATAAAGACAAAGACTGACATAAAGGCAACCCCTAAATCAAGATCACACAGAAAGAGACAGAGACAGACAGAGAGATAGAGAGATGGAGATAGAGAGAATAAAATAGAAAACAGAAAGGGAGACTGTTCTGGATAGCTTCATGTCAACTTGCTACAACTGAATTCTTCTGAGTGGAGGGAACCTCAATTAAGAAAATGTCTGCTTAAGATTGGGCTATAAATGGGCAGTGGTGGCGCATGCCTTTAATCCCAGCACTTGGAAGGCAGAGGCAGATGGATCTCTGTGAGTTTAATGCCAGCCTGGTCTACAGAGCAAGTTCCAGGACAGGCTCGAAACCCT
>LZPO01097201.1:172820-197359 GCA_001675575.1 Neotoma lepida | reverse complement strand
AAGACAAGTTGAATAAACCCTTTCCTCTTCAAGCTCCTTTTGTTCATGCTGTTTCATCACAGCAATAGTAACCCTAAGACAAGTTGGTACCAGGAGTGGGGTATTGCTGACTGTGCTTTGGGAAGGATTGTGGAAGGACTTTGGAACTTTGGGTTAGAAGAGTGTTAAGAACTCTATGGGATGTTCTGTGGGAACTTTGAAGATAAGAATGTTGAGATTAGTGCAAAGGATGGAGGCTTGGTTTGTGAAGTTTCAGAGGGAAAGGAAGACTTTACCAGGCCATTTGTGTGAAGCTTCTGTGGTGTCTGGTTAGTTGGAGCTGAAGCTGGATCTGAGAAATTAAAGGTGATTAAGAAGAGACCAGCATTATTAAGGTGAAATCTGGGAAATGTTTCCTAAGAGTCAGCACACAGAAGCTGTGTTCCAGAGATGGCCAAGGTTGTTTCTCCCAATAGAAACTGAACTTGGTAGTGTGGCATCACTCAGGAGGTACTGGTTTTGAAGTGGTACTTTGATCTGATTGTGACTGTGCCCTGGTCATGGAGAGCAGCTAAGGCTTAGCACTGTGAGAGGCCAGAGAGGCCAATGCAAAGCCTCAGCAGAAGTTGAAGGCCTATGAATGAGGAGATCATGTAGAGAAGTTGAAGCTTGACACCATGAAGATACCCCAGGAGAAGCTATTTGTGAAAGTGCAGCCCATTTGCAGCAGAAGACTGCAGCATTTTGGAGATGCCAGTACCATAGGATGACCACCAAGAACAGCAGCAGCAATGAAGGAGAGCCAGCTGGAGCCTAGAAGACAAGCTGTGTGTGCTGCATAGTGGAGCCAGGGAAGTGACCAAGCCCCTTTGGAGGAACACAGAGATCAAAAGTGGATCCCAGACATTGGATATTGAGTTATTTACAGTTGGAGTTTGGTTTTGCTTTGATCTGATTGTGACTGTGCCCTGGTTCTTCCCTCTTGAAGTAAGAAAGTATTTAACTTAATTTTGACTTTTTACAGGAGCCCACAGTTGAGAGGTTTTAGATTTTTAAAGAGACTGGATATGATAAAGGGACTGAACATTTAATGTGTTTGAATTTGTAAAGACTATAGAACTTTTAAAGTTATTTATGTTTTTAATGTGATATCTTGGGGATGAATGAGAAAGGAAAGATTGTGACTTAACAGTGATGTATTTGTGTGTCAAGTTGACAAGGGGTCAATTGTGCTGGATAGTTTTATGTTAACTTGACACAAGCTAAAGTCATTTGAGAGGAGGGAACCTCAATTTAAAAAATACCTCCTTAAGATCAAGCTGTAGGCAAGCCTGCAGGGCATTTATTTTTAATTAGTGATTGATGGGGGAGAGCCCAGGCCATTGTGGGTGGTGCCATCCTTGGGCTGGTGGTCCTGGGTTCTTAAGGAAACAAGACCAAGCAAGTCATGAGAAGCAAGCCAGTAAGCAGCAAGCAAGCTAGTAAGCAGCACTCCTCCATGGCCTCTGCACCAGCTCCTGCCTTGAGGTTCCTGCCCTGTTTGAGTTCCTGTCTTGACTTCCTTCCATGATGAACAGTGATATGGAAGTGTAAGCCAAATAACCCTTTCCTCCAAGAGTTCCTTTGCTCATGATGTTTTATCACAGAAATAGTAACTCTAATGAGACAGAGATGGAAGTAGAAACAAGGCTACCTCATCAATAAAAGATCCAGAGCAATGAGCATAGAAAAGCAGGGAGAGTAAGATGCACACAGAAGATAAAGGACCAGCCAGAGAAATGTGGGCCAACTAAATTAGATAACATGTTAAAAGATGAGGAAGGTGTGGTGTGGGGGGTGGTTTAAGCAGGAAATAGGAGAGAAAAGAAGAGATGAGGGAGGCAAGATGAAAGTGACACAAAGGTGTCTTGATACAAAGCTGTGGCTTGCAGTTGCCCTGGAGTTTCAGAGTAAAGTTCTGAGTTACCCAAGTAGCCCCTATGACTCACCCAGATTACAATAAGCCTCAGCTGGGCATTTCATCCACCCCTGGAGCTTCAGTCACCAACCACAGCCTAGCTATCTTTAAGTACAAGGTATATTTTCTAAACTTAGTTCCAGGAGCCTCTGTCCAAAGTACTGACATTTTTTTAGCCTTCTCTGCTTGGATCGCTCTCATGAACTTCCAACTACAAATTCAGCACTTCCAAAACCAAGTACATTGACTGGGCCAGCATTGTTTCTGTATCACTATTAATTAATTACAACTGTAAATCGGAGATTCTCACAATCATCTAGGAGTAACAGATATCCAGTGGGGAACAACAGAAGAGAAATATGACGTAGACATGTAGAAAGTCACTAATGTTGGGGGTAAGGTCTTTGGAGGGAGCAAAATGAAAATCCATTACAAATCACAATTAGAAGCAGAACTAGAAATGGCTCGTGTTTTGTGGCTCGTGTTTCCCAAAGGGTGTGCTGAGAAGTTAGGAAGCAAGAACGGAAAGCTGCAAGCATTTAACAGGGTGGATGAGTCAGCCCCACTCGGGACCTTAGAGTGGAGGTGGCTTAGAAATAACAGACACTCGTGACCGCAGTTAAGGAGAGCATCAGACTGACTCATCCACAGAATGTGAGGTGACAGCCCAGCTACAGGATATTAGAATCCTGAAACCAATTCCCACCCCCTGCTTCACTTGGCTGTGAGCAGGTCATATCGAGAACCAGGTCCAGTGAGTTCAGATCCCGAGATCAATGTAAAAATCTGAGGATGATGGCACACACCTGTAATCCTAGTGATGAAGAAACAGAGATAGCAAATCCCTGGGAGCCTGCTCACCAGCTAGTTGATGTAATTGCAAGTTCCAAGGTTAGAGGAGATACCTTGTCACAGAAAATAAATAATGTAAAAAGCAATGGAGGAAGACACCTGAAACAGACGTGAGGTCTTTTTTTTTGGTTTTTTCGAGACAGGGTTTCTCTGTGTAGGTTTCTCTGTGTAGCTTTGGTGCCTTTCCTGGAACTCACTCGGTAGCCCAGGCTGGCCTTGAACTCACAGAGATCCGCCTGCCTCTGCCTCCTGAGTGCTGGGATTAAAGGCGTGCACCACCACCACCTGGCTCAGACCTCAGGTTTCTACACAAACACATACATGTATGAGCATGTACACACATGCAGTCTCTCTCTCTTTCTCTCTCTCTCTCTGTCTCTCTCTGTGTGTCTCTCTATCTTTGTCTCTGTCTCTGTCTCTCTCTCTCTCTCTCTCTCTCACACACACACATATACACACACACACACACAAACATGGACATGCCCAGGCTTTCCGAGTGATGATGCAAACTGTCATAATGCTTGTGACTTTTATTTACAGTTCACAGTTCTCTGACTACCATCTTTGCTTTATAGATACCCAAGAAGTTGAGAACAATTCTACCTCAAGAAAGGATGTTGGAAAAATAAGTAAGGACAAATGGAATTTCCTTATCTTCATGTTACAAATGAATTCATTTTTATGTTAAATGTTATTATTTACTGTACCTTTAATAAGACAAAAATGAATGTCTTTTAAAATGACAATTTAATTTTTTCAAAATATCATATTTTCATCATTTTTATTCTGCTTTTAAATGTTTCTTACAGACATTTATATCTTGTAAGAACATACCAATGTATATATTAACATAGCATGAAATGACATTATTTGCATGTTTGATAATTCTATATATGCTTTCCTTTTCTTGCTTTGTAGACTAAAAGATCATATCTAGTCAGTAAACGTGTTTAACATTTTTACATACTATTTGTTTTAATATTAATAATGTTGATTGAATACCTTTTGCTACTGTGCACTAATTTGGCATAATAACAGGTTCCTTTATGACTTTTTCCTGTGTGTAGGTAAAATATGTTGATCATACTCACCCTTAATTGAACTGCCTTAAGAAATACTGTTTGAGGACCCTATTAATATTCATTGCCTTCATTTTAGTGTAGCAGAAAGTTTTCACTCACTGCTGGTCACATGTTGCTCTTCTTCCTGGCACTCTGCTGCTGCATGGCTCCTCTTTCTCACATAGCTGAACAATGATGCAGCTCTCTCCATTGTCACATAGTGTTAAATCTTGAGCACGTGTATTACTAGGATTTTTATCCCACTTCTTGGTTTTCTGGTGAGTTTGTTAATAGAATCATTTGTCTAAGAGAGATTTGAAACTTCTTATTACTTAAATCTATTGTTATGCCCTGCCCCCACATTGGTTCCTAGGTTTCATATTGTAGCTATTTCCACCTGAAGATTAAAAAAAAAAAGATTATTCCATATCTGATTTTGGAGTGTTTGCAAGGAACCTGACCATTTTTAATGTTTACATCTGTAGTCCCCATGGGATTTGCCTCTTTGTATAAATGTGAAACAAGAATCTGAAAATGAGCCAGGCAAGGTGGTACATGCTTTTAATCCCAATATCGAATGGTAGAAGCAGGTGAATTTCTGTGAGTTTGAGGCCAGCCTGGTCTACAGAGTGAGTTCTAGGACAGCCAGGGCTATACAGAGAAACCCTGCCTTGAAAAACATAACAAAACAAAAAGAATCTGAAAACCATTCCCTATGCTATCATGCAGTAGCTGGAGATGTGGCTTGGCCTTGAGTTCTTTACCTGTTCATGTCTTAGTCCTCCACTCTCTCTGCATTTGGCACCCAACAGAGCTATAGAAAAGAAAGGAGAGCTCAGAGCTAGCTGCCTGAGAACTTGCTGGGGTGTATTTTAGAATAAGTTCAAGAATATTCCCCCTACCACTTAGTCCATTGGAATCTCTGATTAGAGTTACATTCTTCTTGCAGATGAATTTGAGAAGAACAGAGACTTAGTCATTTACTAATGTTTTACTCAGTGTTCTTCCGTAATGAATTTTCTTTACATAGTTTCTAGACATTTAAAAAGTATGTGTTGGATAACTGCTTCTATTAATATTTTTCTAGTAACCTGGTAACTGGGGTGAATTCACTTGAGAGAAGACTCTCAGAATCTTTATTTCCTTAGGGAATTTGAAGCCATTTTATCACCTGCCTGCCTGAGAGGGAGTCACCTGCCACTGATTCAGTATAGAATCTTACAAGTGGTTATATAGGTCAGGGACCTGAATATAAAAATATATCATGACCAAAAATTATCAGGAAAGATAATCACCAGAAATATGAGTCTCTTTGGAAATTAGCTTCATGAGAAGTAGCATTAATTTCTAATTGCAAGACCCTTTCAAACAACTCTTTCAATGACAAATTTGTATTGGTGGACAGAACCAATTGATACGGTTATGAGTAGGCGAGGTCCCACGCTTTACTAGAGTAAGATCTAACCCCCTCACAGAATTTGTTTTAACATTTCATCAGATCAGATCTCTGCAGTAGATTTATGATGCAGAGTGGTCTCTCCTTCAACCTTCATTGAGGACTTTCCCTTCATCTCTTTCTGTAATTACTTTTGTTGTATGAAGACTTACATTGTAAAAATATAATCTGTGGGATTACATTATATAGCCTTACAAGAAAAGCTTGATTTTATTGACACAAATATAAAAAGGCCTGAAAAGGATTTCACCTAAAAACAGTGAAATAGGGGATGATAGATGATAGATAGAGAGATAGATAGAGAGATAGATAGATAGATAGATAGATAGATAGATAGACAGACAGACAGACAGACAGACAGACAGACAGATAGATAGATAGATAGATAGATAGATAGATAGATAGATAGATAGATAGATAGATAGATAGATGGATAGATGGATAGATGGATGGATAGAAAGATGGATGGATGGATGATTGATAAATAAATATAAACAGACAGATGATAAATATATTTTTCTATGGTAGTCTCTCATACGTGCTGTTTAAACCTAAGATACCTCACCCTTTTTTTCACATCTTAAGCTAATTACCAAACATGAACAATTATCTCAATAGTTAAGTGAGAATTTTCATGTTGTTTCTTTGTTCCCCTTCAGACAAGCCTGCTTTTGAAGCCCAGGTTGGCCTCTAACTTGTGATCCTCCTTTTGCTTGTATCTTCACCTACTCAATCACACTTCTGAGGAGTAGACTGCATCTTCGTGTAATCTGTCTGTATTGCCCTTGTGGGTTTGCTTTTCAGACTTCTTTAAGAAGCCATGGCCTAATCTGTAGAAGAATGTTTTGTCCAGGTCTGTAATCAATCTCTCCTAATTTGCACCTTTTAGGATCTAATCTTTTGTAGACCTATTTTATACCTTAAATAATTAATAGAATCTCCTCTTTGTATCTTTCCAGAAGCAATTTGTAATCCCTAACAAAGCAAAATTTTCTTTATCTCTTCAAACACTTTTTCTAAAGTATCTACATTTGAAACAGCTAGTAAAATATCATCTATGTAATGATAAGTTATAGATTTAGGAAATTGTTTACATATTACTTCTAATGGCTGTCATACAAAATATTGGCACAGGATTGGGCTATTTAACATTCCCTGTGGGAGAACCCTCCATTGATATCTCTCAACTGGCTGAGAATTATTATAAGTAAGCACTGGAAGGGCAAATCCTTCTCTGTCCTTTTCTTGTAAGGGTATTGAGAAGAAACAATCTTTTAAATCAATAACTATAAGAGGCCATCCTTTAGGTAACAAAGTAGACAAAGGAATTCCAGATTGTAGAGGGCCCATTGGATGAATTACCTTGTTAATTGCTCTTAGGTCTGTTACCATTCTCCATTTACCAGATTTCTTTTTGATAACAAATACAGGAGAATTCCAAGGGTTGATTGATTCTTCAATATGTTGAGCATTTAACTGCTCTTGTACCAGCTCTTCTAAAGCCTGTAGTTTCTCTATTAAAGGCCATTGCTGAACCCATACAGGCTTGTCTGTTAACTATTTTAAAGGTAGAACTATTGGTGTCTTTGAAAGATCAGCAGCTGTTGTGCCCTGTTCTTGTACAATCTGGATGGCCTGTGACTGCTCTTTGTAATGATACCTCCTAATATCTCTCTCAGAAACATGTGTTAGTTTATGGTTTGTTTCTGAGGTTGGAGGAATGTTAATCTGGGTATTGCATTGTTGTAATATGGCTTTAGTTTTCCTCTCTGTCCTTCTGGTCCTATACATTCAAGCCATCTTGCGCTCTGTTTCACTTGGGATAATGTTCCAGTTCCTAATAGCTAAACATTTACCTCCTGAAGATGCCAATTTTGATGCCAAAATTCTGGTGCAATTATCATGATTTCAGCACCAGTGTCTACTAGACCTTCCAAGAGAATGTCATTTATTCATGTTTTTAATTTAGGTCTTTGTTCATTTATAGAAGTTTGTCAAAAATTTCACTTTATAGTTTCTCCCAAATTTTCTGTTCTCTCTGCTATAGCTGTTCTATCACTCCAAGCAATATAATTTTTTATAATAGGCATTTGGTTATTGCTCTGAGAAGGGGTTTCTTCTAAGATGTCAGGAAAAGCCTGAACTGAATTTGCCGTGGGGGCCTGCATGAGGCCCCTCAGAGAATTTCCCAATGGCAGAGGATTACCTTGTCTATCCCTTGTTGATCTACATTCATTGGTCCAGTGTTTACCTTTACCATACCTTCTGCATAATCCAGAAGGGAGGGGCATTTTGTTGCCATTGTTCCTTGAAGAAACATTGTTTCTAGAAATGCCCTGTTTACACTCCCTTTTCAGATGTCCTGGTTTACCACAATTAAAACATCTGACATTATTATTTTTCCTCAAAGCTCTTGATATAACCTCCCCTATGCACATATCATCATGATCATGGGACACAATATTAATTGTGTCCTTGATTCAATCCTCCAAGGGTGCTGATCGTGCCTTTAACAGCCTGATTACCCCCTTGCATGCTGCATTTGCATTCTCAAAAGCCAAAGATTCAATTATTATCTGTCTAGCTTCTGAATTTGGTATCATTCTATTTACTGCTGAAGACAACCTTTGTAAGAAATCTGTGAAGGATTCTCTGGGGCCCTGTATAACTTTTGTAAATGATTCAATTTTCTTTCCTGCTTCCTCAATTCTGTCCCACACATTCATGGCTGCCATGCGGCTTAGAATTAGGGTTTGGTTATCATAGAAGCATTGCCTGTGTATATCAGTGTATTTACCTTCTCCAAGAAGCTGATCCTGGGAAATTTCCAGGATCTAGTCCTACATCGCTGTTCTATATTTTAGCTTCCCTTTTAAACCATGTTTTCCACTGTAAATATAGTCTGGGTTCTAGCACTGCAACTAATTCTTTCCAGTCCTGAGGGATAATTCTATTACAAGTTGACCACAAGTTTAAAATCTGCTTTACAAATGGAAAATGCATGTCATATGATACTATAGCTTCCTTAAATCTAGCATTTCCACTGGAGCCCAATTAGCTTGAACACGAGCATCTGTCAGTTCCTGTAAGGTTACAAGGTAGATTAATGCTGTCTTGCAACCTGAGACTGTTTCTCTGTAACCATATAATTCACTCCTGAGTTAAGTTCACCTTTAAATTCTTCTGTTTGAGTCTGAATTTCTCTATAATTCCTTTTAACAGGTTTTTCTAAAGTCAATCCTGAGCTAGGTTCACCTTTAAATTCTCCTGTCTGGGTCTGAATTTCTCTATAATTCCTTTTAACAGGTTTTTCTAAAGTCAATCCTGAGCTAGATTCACCTTTAAATTCTCCTGTCTGGGTCTGAATTTCTCTATAATTTTTTTAACAGGTTTTTCTAAAGCTTTTATCTTGGCACTCATATTGACCAACCTTCTTAATGCTAAAATAAAATGATGATAAGCAAATAATATTCATAATTGATGTTANATACATCCCATCAACATTAATTATCCTCTCATTTAATTGTTCCATTTTCAGACTGCCTAATGTGTTATCAAACAGAGACCAAATTCCTTCCATTGTAATAATGTTTCCCATTTTTTAATGTGGGGGGGGAATTCTCTTTTAACTAATTTCTCCTTTTAAGATGTTTTAAATGACTTACCAAGTCTGCATAGAACAGTAGAAGTCTGAGGGAATTTCAAAGCAGCTACCTAGTGTGGTAGTAGTCCAAGATAGAAATCCAGAGAAAGAGAGCCCACTACCCACCAGGAGCTAAAGAAAGCCAAAGAGACTCCGGCCACATGGTTTGGAGATCTGGCCTCTAGCAGCTCCAGCCACGTGCAGCCAGGACCCTGGACTGCTTGTAGCTCCAGCCCGGTGCAGCCCCGACCACTTGCAGCTTTGGCTGAGCGGGGGGTGGGTGGGGTGGGGGGGTGTTGGGGGGGCTGTAACCCCCAGCCTGTAAGGCCACCAATGGCTTTTTAATGAATTCTTGCCACATTGGAATGCCAAATGTAAACTAATTTCTAAATGGTCTTATTAAATAAAAACACGGAGCCAGAAGTAAGAGTGAAAATCTGACAGAGATCAGCGGAATTAAAAACAAGCCACCAGCTAGCCTCACTTCACCAATGCCACTGCTTCCAAAGAGTGGAGAGAGCAACTTCCTGTCTAAGCAGGCTTTTTATGTCTTTTCTGTTCTGTTCTCTAATTGGCTCTCTCAGCCCAGCTACATCACTTCCTCTACCTGCCCATCTCTGCCACTTCCTGTTTGTCTGTACAGACCTCCAGATCTCTATGGTTAACTAGTGTTGGAATTTAAGGTGTGTATCACCACGCCTGTCTCTTTTCCCAGTGTGACCTTGTACTCACAGAGATCCAGATGGATTAAGGATGTGTGCTAACATTGCATGACTTCTGTTTTTACTACTAGTGGCTGACCTTCTTTCTCTGACCCTCAGATAAATTTTATTGGGGGACACAGATAAAATATCATCACACTAATCTGAGATTGCCAGGACATTTTTACATGAAGAAAGATGATGAAATCCATAAGGATAAAGACTAGTAAACAGGCATAGAAAGAAGATCACCAATTCCTACAGGGAAAAAGTATTTTAATGAGGGTAGAAATGATAATAATCCTATAAGTAGAATTAATGTCTATCAACATATGAGTTATATTTTCTAAAAGCAGATGTCAAACTAGGTGTGATGGTACCGAGACATTATGACCATAGCAACTCTTATAAAGGAAAAAACATTTAATTGAGTAGCTTACAGTTCAGAGGTTCAGTTCATTATCATCATGGTGCGACACTGTGGTGTGCAGGCAGACATGGTGCTGGAAAAGGAGCTGAGATTCCTACATTTTGACCCATAGGCAACAGGAAGTGTTCTGAACTACATGTATCTTGAGCATAGGAGACCTCAAAGCCTGCCCCCATAGTGACACATTTCCTCCAAGGCCACACCTACCTCAACAAGGCCACATCTCCTAATAGTGTCACTTCCTATGAGCTTAAGGGGGCCAATTACATTCAAACTGCCACACTCACTCCCTCTTAGGAGGCTGAGGCAAGAGGATGTGCCTTATTAAAATCACTGAGATCAGTAAGTAAGCATAAACCACATTTGTTCCTTTCCAAACCTGGTTCTCTCAAAGCTCTGTCTTGCACAGATGAAACCATGGCTAAGCCCCAGAACTGTGCTTGGCCCTTAGAGCTTCGTTAGAATACATTTGACATGAAAAAGCCTGAGCTGATGAGATCTTAAAATTGGAAACTACATAGTGGAGATTGGGGTGAGGTCAGTGTCTTTTGACTCAGTTTCCCCTGCAAAGACTCTCCTACCCAGAGACATAACTTCCTTCTACTCATTCTGCCTCCTAAAGTTTCCACCACTCTCAGCAATGCCATCAACTAGAGATCAAGCTTCCAGCACACAAGCCTTTGGGGACATTTAAAATCCAAACCATAAAGGTTTTGCCCTACACTCAGCAAGCACTTAAGTGTTAATTCTCATTATTATTATATTCACAGTGTCCCTTGGGATACAAACAAAACTGCCTGAAGTTATTTTCTGTACTAATGTGAAAGTAAATTAATTGAATCAATGACAAGGCCAAGAAAATTACATCTAGGGTAAACCCAGGGATCTTAGTTTGGGTTACTATAGGTATGATGAAATACTATGACCAAAAGAAAACTTGGAGAGGAAAAGGTTTATTAACTCACACTTCCATATAACAGTTCATCAATAAAAGCAGTGAGGGCAGGAACTCACTCAGGATGGGAACCTGGAGGCAGGAGCTGATGCAGAGGCTGTGAGGGGTGCTGCTTACTGGCTTGTTCATCATAGCTTGATTTGTCTGCTTTTTCATATAATCCAGGACCACCAGCCCAGGGATGGCACCACCCATAATGGGTTGGGCCCTCCCACATCAATCACTAATCAAGAAAATGCCCTATGGGCTTGTCTACAGCCTGATCTCATGGAAGCAATTTCTCAATTGAGGTTCTCTCTTCTCTGATGACTCTAGCTTGCATCAAGTTGTCATAATGCCAGCACAGCAGGTTAAATAACAAAGACTTGGTAATTACAAAGTTATGGTCAATATGTTTTTTATTATATACTAGACTTTTTACAAGTTACAGTAACATGAGAAGTCTGAAAAGCACTATTATGTACATTGTAACCTTTTAGAAGTGTCTGGTTTTGTTTTTGTCTTCTATTTTCTCAGGGAAAAAGAGAGACAGACACGGAAAGTACTCAATTCGGAACATCAAAATGCCATCGATAACAACATGGAGAAAAGGTTAAAAACAAAACATGATACATTTCAATGCTAAGATTTCATTTTTTTATTACATACTTCCAATAACAAATCTACTTCTCTGACTGCTCGTTGTAGCCATGGTAACTCTTGAGAAATATACCCAGTTTAGTCAGTTTCCAAATTATGTTGGGGAAAGGGACAAAAGATGACAGACAGCCCGACAAACAAGGGACTTGATGCGTCTATGGTCAGACAAGGTTGATACAGCCTCTGCTGAACTTTCAATGGCAGAAATAGCCTTAAGGCAAAACAGAACAAACACGTGTGAGTGACAAATGATCCAGCTGCCCCTCCTCTGGATCAACCCCATGAGGTCACTGTACAGACTTGAGCCTGTCACTTCATCCCTTATGCCTCTGTTGGGCTCAACTGTAAAGTTAAATAACACGTTAGATTGGCTCCTCCCAAGGTCAACCCAGCTCTTTGGGTGACTTCACAGTCTACAACTCTCCCTGCAACTTGGTAAGCGCCACGGATAGCCACCTCCCCAGCCTGTGGAGCCTCTTGCCTGGCTCCAGGTGGTGAGTGGAAGGACAGGGAGAGCAGCTAGCTCTGCTGAGGTTCATTTTAAGACCCATACAGCTGTCCGAGGCAACTTCTCAGACCCTCACTTCTGCCGCATCGCATGTGTTTCCTAAACCGCAAGTCAAGTCACCTGTACAATTGCAAGTGACTCTACAGCTTGCCCGAGCTTCCCTTTCAGCCACAGAAAACTGCTATAAAGAAGTGAATTGAGCACAGAGGAGAGAGGAGTCAGCGCCTCTGAGACCACAGTCTCCCCTTAGCCAGTCTCTGGCCCAAATATGGCAAATTATTAAATTGTTATTCTAAAATAAGTGTTCATTCTCTCTCTCCCTCATTCCTTTTCTCTCTCCCTTCCTGTCTCTCCCTTGCTCTCCTTTCCCCCTCTTCCTCCATGCAACCTGCTATCTCATTATATGTGTATATATGTGCATATGCATATACGTGTATGGTCATAAATTTCCTACTTAGCACAGCAGAAGCAGTGCCCAAGGTCGATAGTGACAGGCTTGCTTTGCAATTAAGACGTACCAAGTGGTCCTCCTAGAAGATCAACAGCCTAGTGCTGTCACCTTGGGCAGCATATCTCCCAAATATACCCATCAAGTTCCCATCTACAGAGTTCCTTCCAAGCTACAGGAATCACGTTTCTTCATAAATTCCCTTGCTGACTCAGGCCACTCACCAGCCACCACTGACCCCCTCTAGCCATAACCTTCATCTGTGCGTGACTCATGAGTGAGTCTGATAGTCTCTCATTTTCTGATTTACCCAGAGACTTGTCTTCTGTGTTGGTCATGTCAAACCTTTGGTTTGACTTGAAGAAAATGTCTGACAACTATGTTCAAGAGAAATGTACCATTTCTCCTGGGCTACATACTGAACCCCAAGCCAGCAGGACTATAGCATGAGACCCTATCTCAACAAATAAACAAACAGCAACAACAAAAAGAGAGAGAAAAGAAACGTAGCCTCTCTCAGGAGGCCTGGAGTAGGGAATGCTGATGCCGGCAGGACCACACTCCCTGTCCCCTTCTATGCTCTGTGCAGCATGCTCAGACAAGAGCCCTGACCCAGGATTTGGGATCCTATCACATTGTTCATAGACACCTGCTGATACTCTGAGAAAGCCCAAGATGCACACCCTGACAACCTCTCTCCCTTAGAATGATTAGTACTTTTAACAAAATTGTTTTAAATAGCATGTGATAGTTGTAACTGCGTTATTATTTTAAATGATGGGTGTACAGTTTTAATATTATTAAGTGGCTATTAGGACTAGAAGAGCTGGGCTGGAGAGATGGCTCAGTAGTTAAGAGCACTGGCTGTTCTTCCAGAGGACCTGGGTTCAATTCCCAGGACCTACATGGCAGCTTACAACTGTCTGTAACTCTGCCTCCAGGAGATCCAACATCCTTACACAGACATACATGCAGGCAAAATACCCATGCACATAAAATAAAAATAAATAAATCATTTTTAAAAGTGGACATTCAAAGCTTAATTAAAAAAAAAAAGACTAGAAGAGCCAAGAATAGTTAAGTCCTACTTCACCCAGGCATTTCCCAAATGCAGTGTAGCAGCAGGGAGCAGGGGCCAGATCACCAGCGCTTTAACACATGTAATCTGGGAGAGAGTACAACACTTTTTTGTTTCTTTAAGTTATTTGTCTTCAATTGGTTTTGACTGACAGAGGACCAGCTAGCCCACAAGTCCAGGAATGTCTAAACAGAGAGGAACTGAGAGTAGAACCCGCACAGCTCAGCAGTGGCTGTTGTGGAACACACTGAGGCTACAGCAGAAGCCGGGCTCCAGTTTGGTTGCTTTATATGAATGGAAAGAGCAGACACAAGACTGGTGGCTCTGCATGGGACCATGGGGTGGGGGGAAGGAAGGAGGAAGTGGGGCATATCTAGGGCTTCAGCATCATGAATGATGGTGTCTCACATTGAGCACCTCCCCCACATTGTGGATAACCTATCACCCCCAGCCATCACACAGCTATCACCAAACTTGGTCCAGTCACATTCTTGGACACTGATCAATTAAGAGCAATTTGTTCTGGGGGACAAACAAGAGGTGGTAAGAAAGGTTTACCTATGTCCTTGACATGTCCATTCCCTCTTATTTTACCTGCTTCTTGAAACCTTTAGTGTTAAAAACCAAGGTGATTCTTCTTTTATGCAAGGCTAGGAAGCTCTCATTCCTTGTATCTCCATCATGTCTTAGTTACGCCTCACAACATGTCACCAAGGGTAACATGTTGTGAGGCATAACACTCCAGCTCTTGAGATGTTACTCACCAATACATGCCTCATGGGCTGGGCGTGTGGCTCACATCTGCAAATCTCAGGACTGAGGCAGCAGTGGCAGAGGCAGGAGGATTCCAAGTTTGAGGCTAACCTGGGCTACACAGTGAAACCTTGTATCAGTAAATCAATAGATGTTTCATGGGGCCATTTATATCTCAACAGGATTATTTTTTTAAAGGCTGAGTAACTGTTATGATCAAGACCCAGAAATGAAATAGCATTGATCTCAAGACTTCCTTACATCTCATTAAGGCAAGATTCTTTCCCAACCCAATCTAGACACAACCTGCTCAGAGGAAGGGGTGCTTCTCTGCATATATGGAGGAGGTCCCCCCTCAGGGTCTGCACTACCTAAAGCATGGCCTTGTGATGATGCCTTGTGGGCACAGACTGAGAAGGAACAAACAGCCATCTATATTCCCCAACTTTACCATTCAAACAGATTTGCCCTGTATGTCTTAATCATGCTTATGAAGTGACTTGTTCTTTGTGTGTGCATGTGTCATATCTAGTCAACAAATAAACCCTACTAATTATCACTTTTATAATTAAATCTAGATCAGAAGTCAGCAAACTACAACCCAGAGGGAAAACCTCACTTGCCAGTTATTTATAAATAAAGATTTATTAGAACACACCCTTTTATTTACATGTAGTCTATGGATGCTTCCTAATATGACTAAAAAGCTGAGGAATCACAAAGGAAATTATGGACCACAAAACCTTGGATGTTTACTGTCTAGGCCTTTATAGGAAATGTTCCTGACTTCTGATCTAGATTCTGATTTTTCAGAAAGTACTAAACAGACCAGGAAAGTTAGTTTTAAATGGTGCTTTTGTAAAATGCTGCTTGCAATGTGATGTATAAATAAGAGACATGTATGTTGTTTTTTCAGCTTTCCCAATGAGACGTATCAACTCTTCTTCACAAAGAGGTAGAAAAAGAGGTAAAGAAAAATGTGACTTATCAACTTTTTTTTTTTGGTTTTTCGAGACAGGGTTTCTTTGTGTAGCTTTAGAGCCTGTCCTGGAACTCGCTCTGTAGATTAGGCTGGCTTCAAATTCACAGAGATCCACCTGGCTCTGCCTCCCGAGTGCTAGGGATCAACTTTTAATGAGTAAGAATATTTTAAAAATGTTTTTGAGGCAAGGTCTCACTGTGCAACCCTGGCTGGCCTGGAATTCCCTATATAAACCAGTCTTGAACTCATAGAGATCCACCTGCCTCTTCTTTCTGGGTGCTGGGATTAAAGGCATATGCCACCATGCCTGGCCCTATTTTTTTTTTCATTTTGTTGTATTATACTGGGTCACATAGGCTATTTCCATGCAAGTAAATAAGTGTTCTTTGAGCATATTCCACAGGACCCATGGCACTCCACCCCATTCCTGTTGGTCTCCTTTGTCTCCTAGACAGTTTTGCTCCTATGTTCATGTCATCTGTACATATTACTTTGTGTCTCTGTACAAATTCTTAAGACCCACAGATGACAGCAATGTGCCTTTGTCTTTCTGAGGCTGACTTAATTTGCTTAATATGATGATCTTTGGTTGTATCCATTTTCCTGCAAATGGCATAATTTTGATTTTCTTTTTATGGCTGACAGAAATTCCACTGTGTACATAAATCAATTTCTTTACCTATTCCTCTGCTGGTGGGCACCTAAGGTGGGTCCACAGCTTGCCAGAAGTGCTACAACAAAAATTGATGAAGTAACTGAATTCTTACTCTGCACTCTGTTCAGCGAGTGACAAGCTAGTTTTCTTGATTGGCTGTTGAAATCAACACTAAATCTTCTTTTTGTTTTGTTTTATTTCATTTTGTTTTGTTTTGTTTTTCGAGACAGGGTTTCTCTGTGTAGCTTTGGAGTCTGTCCTGGAACTCGCTTTGTATACCAGGCCGTCCTTGAATTCACAGAGATCCACCTGCCTCTGCCTCCTGAGTGCTGGGATTAAAGGTGTGCACCACCACGCCCAGCCCAGTAACCTTAAGAGCATCATCAGCACTGGTCAGTTTCAACAGCACAACAGATTGCTGATAACTCCCATTCCATTGGTTAGTTAGTTGATTTGGGAAGGATCCAGAGCTTCATGTGTCTCCAAGTGCTGACTGTTCTTGAGGAAGGAAATAAAGTATGTGACCCATGTGATATTTAGCATACCTTTTACTTGCCCACATAGAAAGCCACAGAAACATACAGCCCTTGATGGTAATAGGGAGCTTGTGTTCTAATTCCTAAAGTCCTATGTGACTTTAGCCTGTCATTTTTCCTTTTCTAACTCAATTATTTATGTGAGTTATTTCTAACTCAATTAAAGATGTGACAAAGGAGGAGTTGGAGAGATGGCTCAGCAGTTAAGAGCACTGACTGCTCTTCCAGAGGACCCAGGTTCAATTCCCAGCACCCATATGGCAGCTCATAACTGCCTGTAACTCCAAGATCTGACACCCTCACACAGACAGACAGACATGCAGGCAAAACACCAACGCACATTTTNAAAAAAAAGAGATGTGCCATAAGGTTTCAGGTGAATTCGGTTGAGTACCCTGCCAGGGCCAATATTGTTCTGATAGACTGCTCTGAAGCAACTGTGGGAATGCTCTGCCCCATCCCAACTCCACAGTGTCTGTGCTGGATCCCTTAACTGCCCGGAAAGGCAGAGCCACTACTATGGAAGTTCATTTTAAGGCCTTCAATGTCTGGTTCAATGGAATTGAATCCCACACACTCTGAGATCCGTGCTCTGATGCAGGAAATGGGGATGACCTTGGAAGGCTGGGAGGTTGGAGAGATTTTGACAAGCTGCAGGCAAATGATACATACTTTATCCACCAGCACTGAGGCTGCTAGGCAGGCAGTCACCAGCAGGCACCCAGGCATGTGCTGGCACCCAGGCAGGCAGGCTGAGTGGAGGTAGGCACACAGGCCTGCAGATAGACACACACAGGCAGACAAGCTGGTAAAGGAGACCTCAAGGCCGTATTTACACAGAACCATGCAAAAGTGGCACTCTGCCAGATCTGATTATCTAACAGATGGCATCACTGTTTGGGTATATGGGTCTCCAGATATCTGGTGTCAGCCATTTTGTGCTAACTCATTGCCATTCCCCACCTTCCCACCGTGTCCAGTGTCAGCCATGTGTTAGTGACTCAGCTACATCAGCACCATGTTGTTTAAACATAAATGCCCTCATGGCTTTCTGTTTCTAACACACACACCACTTGAGTGGTATGCAGGGCTCCTCTAGCATCTGCAGAATCTTCTAGAGCTACTGCCTGAGTCCTCAGGCAACCTGAGGAAAGGGGAATGACAGCTAATCAGATGAAAGGTGAGCGAACACCACCTCACTGGGTGCCACCTTCCATCCTCTTCTACTGTAGATGCCTCCAACAGCCCAACAAAATTTGAGAGTTATTTTTCCCATCTACAAAACTCCAAAGCCATTATATAATGAGAACTATCTCTTCAAATATTTGTAGGAAAGTCCCTGTGCAGTGGCTGCTGTGGCCAACAAGTTTGAGAGCTGGGATTCTGCCACACACGGCCCCAGTCACTATGCAGGAGTTCAGAGGTTGGGAGCAGAGTGTGTAGTTATCTATATACATCTAATCATTCATAAAAGAAATACCTTCAAGTGTAACTAATCCATGGGAAAACCAATGCATTTTTAGTTGCAGAAACAAGATACTGAAGTAGGTGGAGGAAAGGCCATGCACAGTTCGAGAATAAAGTGTAATGTGTCCCTGCAGGTCGGAGAATTCCCAGACAAAAAAATGTGGATTTTAACAGTTCTGAGCTTCCGGTGACCTGTGGCAATGCTAAGGGGACTCTGTATAAGGAGAAATATAAGCAAGGTGAGTTTCCAGATCTGTGCTCTTCACCTGGACAATGGCACTGTGTAGGGAGTGGGCACTTGTGTTGGAGGTATCCCAGATTTCGTTTGCGGGACTCAGGATATAGGCAATGTTACACCCGTTACTGAAGTGGAAGGTTGTAAGGCCGAGTTAACGATGAGAAGAAGGCATGAGAGGACAAGTTCAGAGGAGCCAGAAACTCCTGCTATTACTCTCCTAGTAGAGACACACAGACTGCAATTAATTACCCCAGCAACAAAAGTATGAAAGGTTTTCTTCCAAGGGGCTGCCCGAGCCCAGGACCAGGGCTTCTATCAGCAATGAGGTATGCTGGTACCTCTATCCATTGCACACACCAAATCCAGATACCCACGAGGAAAGAGGGTCTCGTGTGTGAAGTGAACTCTTTGTAAATAGTTTTGACATGGAAAGTTACTCTTTTGTTTCTGGGAGTGACAGAAGCTCTCCCCAAAGCCACATTTGCATACTCTAGCCAAAGGCTGACTGTGCCAGACAGCATTCCTCGGGAGAGTCTCAGGCCTGCTGTATTAGTTTGTTTCTGCACCAAACCCCAGAGAGACAGCAGGAATAAGGACATTTTTTGTATTTTTTTTTCTTTTCCTCTTTCTTGCAGTACTGGGATTAAACCCGGGGCCTTGTGCATGTGAGGCAAACGCTCTGTCACTGAACTGTACCCCAAGTTGCAGTTTTATGTGTTTAAATATCATACATCCCTAGCCTATNAGGCTACCTCCCCTGCATCCTGTGAAAAAGCCTGATAAGATGCCCATTTAGCATCTCATACCAGAGTGAGCCCTAGCACACCTGCATGGGAAATGTATGCCCCTGAGAAAGTCAGCAGCAGCCTTTGTGGGTCCATTACCTGTAACCTCGGTCAAACTTGAAGCTAAGCAAGTAAGAACATAGGATTTTGAATTAGAATTTGAATACACTCAAACTTCAGCTTTCTTGGTGTGTTAATCAGTCCAGTGTTCTTTGCCCTATTGAAATATTCAAGTCAGGCTACTCTATCTAACTTACAGATTTAGAGGCTGAAAGGCCAAAGTCAGGCAGCCTCATATGTTGGCCTTTGGTGAGAGACTGATGGCAGGTGGCATCATGGCAGGGGCATGACACATCATAAAATAGGAAGCCAGACAGTGATTGATTGTAGTCCCATGACAACTATCTTAATCCCTCCCAAAGGCCGCACCCTCAGTGATCTAGTGCCACCTCACATACCACCATGTCAAGGACCAGGTTTTCAATATATGAGCCCTAGGGGGAGACACTCAAACCATAGCTAAACCACAAGTCAGTTTCTCTATCATCTGCATCAGTCTCTCTACCGCTGAACTTCCTCTTTTATGAAATGAGAACAAAACTTCTCTCACCATATTGCTATAGGAAAGCAGATAATAGACAAAATATTATAAAAATTATAATTGCTAAAGTACAGTACCACTGGTCCTCTATCATGACTGACTTTCCTTTCCACAACAGTTCTTTCTTTAACATTTATTTTTTATTTACTGACTACGAGTGTTTGGCTGCATATGTGTCTGTGCACTGAGTGTGCCTAGTGGCCATGAAGACCAGAAGAGGTCATCAGGACTGGAGTTACAGATGGCTGTGAGCCACCATGAGGGTTCTGAAAACTGAACCTGGGTCTTCTGCAAGATCAGCAAGTATTCTTAACTGCTGAACAATCTTCCTAACCCCAATACAGTTCTTTTATTATCAACAAATAAGTGTTTTCCCTATGATTCTACTGCCTACATGTAATTTAGCTATTCCCTGTAGATAACATTTCCAAAATCACTTTTAACATCAACTAGCCATGAATCTAAAATATGAGAAATAACCAACTGTCATCACCTGGAAGAGTAATGTTGTAGAAGTAGCTGTGGTGACAGCTTCCTCATGGCTGGATTCACAAGAGCCCAGCAGGGAATTTTCTGCCCTCACTCACCTTTTTGAAATGCAAGTTGGCTCTTCACAGGGTCACGGTATAAGGAAGAGAAATAATCCTGGTCATGTTTTAAGGCCATTCCTCTTTATTTTAATCTTTCAATATTACAGTAGAATGTTTTTTAAGATAATGCCAAAGGCTGGAGAGATGCCTTTGTGGTGAAGCGCACTGACTGCTCTTCCAGAGGACCCAGGTTCAATTCCCAGAAACCACACGGTGGCTCACAACCATCTATAACCACAGTTTCAGGAGATCCAATGCCCTTTTCTGGCTTCTGTAGGCAGTAAGCACAGATGTTGTGCACAGACACACTTGCAGACAAAACACCAATACACACAAAAGAAATGAATTGTTTTTAGAAAAAGCATAAAGTAATGTCAGTGGTAGTCATTCTCTGTCCTTGTCTATTAGGTTGAATGTGTGAGGGGAATACATTGAGAGGGAAATACACACCCTCCAGAGACTCAACCTGAGCCCCAGATCCAGGATGACGATGGGTAAGAGCAGGTGTTTTTGTAGCTGGCTGCTCAGTTTGTCTTGGTCTTACAGGCATCCATGAGAAGAGTATACAGAGTGGGACTGGACAATGGCTCACTCCCAGACAGTTTGAAATCAAAGGAAACCGCGAAAAATCCAAGAACTGGAGGCAAAGCATACGTTGCTATGGATGGACCCTGAAAGAATTGATAAAGGTATCCTGGTGGCAGATAGCTTTCATGGTTCCTGGGTAAGATGGTAGATCAAAAGCTTCTATGTGACAAGTAGGTTCAGTTGTTCTAGGGTGAGACAACAGATTAGAAGCCCTCTCTAACTAGTAGCTTCCACCAAGATTCCACTGTCATAATTCACTGGTACCAGATGTTAGCAGAATGTCTGTGTCCACAATACCATTGTGATTCTTCTTAGCCAGGTTCCATGGCATGGGTTGTTGCCAGTATGCCACTCAGGTGTTACCTTGGCTGGCTTGTATTACAGCTTAATCCTCTTAAATGCATTAACTTGCATCCTTTGGATGATAGAAAACTAGTTGCATAAAATTTGGTAGCATGGATATCATTTTAAATTCAAATATAAATATAATTTAAACTTGGAGTGCCAGTGATGAAAAATAGTACATGATTACATATCTGAAAACAATGCACCCATGTGGATGCCTGAGCTACAGAATGTACAGCAGTACTTCTTCCAGTTAGTTGTCTCACACTTGTTCTTGAATAGCTGAGTGTGGTGGGCCATACCTGCAATCCCGGCCCTTGGGAGACTGAGGCAGGGAGATTCTTGAGAGCTTGATGCTGGCCTAGACTCTGTAATGAGTTCCAGGACAGGTTACAGAATGAGACTTTCCTCAACTCCATTTACCCCAAAATAAACGTGTAGCACGAACCCTAATAGGTCTTATTAATAGAAACCCAGAGTCATAAATCAGGGTGAAAGATGAAAGATCAGAGAAGCAGAGCAGCCAGCCACTAGTTCTTACCTCTACAAAATTCTCAGCCTGAAAGGACCTGACTCCTATCTCTTCCCGCCTTATATTCTTCTCCCCACCCAGCCATACCACTTCCTATTTCGACCTCCCTAGTGCTGGAGTTAAAGGCCTATGTGCTACCACTGCCTGGCTCTGTTTCTCTTTTAGAGTGGATCAATCTTGTGTAGCCCAGGGTGGCCTTGAACTCACAGAGATCCATCTGCCTCTGTGTGTGCCACTACTGCCTGGCCTCTATGGCTAACTAGTGGCTGGTTCAGACAAGCTTTATTTGTTAGAGCATACACAAAATATCACCACATAAAAGAAAAATAATTTTGAAATTGTATTTTGAAATAAATTCTTTGCTCTTCATTTATATCAACCCCCTGAATTGGAAAAATCAGGAAGTTTCCTTGGTAGCTAAATCTATTTCTTTTGACTTAGGGTACACTGATCTTTCTGTCATGAATCTCAGATGGCCTTTCCCTGTGTCGTTCTCACAATAAAGCAAAAAGTTTGCTTACCAAGTATAGGCTAAACTGCATCTAAAGTCATGGGGAGTACAAGTGTGAGCCCTGGGCCAGGAGAAAGCTAAACCTTTGTATCCTACCTGCAGTTACTATTGTGAGGAGAGGTGTCTGCAGGAAATGGTGCTGTAGCTAAGGAGTGGGATGGCTATTTCTTGGTTTTGGATTAAAAACCATGTCATGGAACAGTCTTCACTGAGCTGGGTCATAAAGAAGATAGTTCTGACAAAGTGTAGAATGGGGCTTTCTGCATGGGGAAAGAAGAGCATGAAAAACCAGCCCTCAGTGTGTCAGGAAGCTGTGAGTGAAAAAGTGGCATCCCTTGTCTGAGGTCATGGTGAGAATCACCAGACCAGAAAAAAGGAAGTCTAAATATATCCTTGATCACTGTGGGGCACATGGGGAGTAATTTCCATGAAGACACCTTGTATTTAACAATGGTACATCCAGACAGAAATATCTAGAAGGCAATTAGAAATACCTTGCTCACAAAGTGAAAACAAAGACCCACCCCATCATTAACTGCTCTGTCTTTCAGAAAAAGCATCTACCAGACTCACCAAGGAAAAGGAGAAAGGTAATTATCCCAAGATCTCTTGCCATGATGTCTGAACCTATTGTCTACAAATTATTTGTTTTCCATCTCCGTGGCCTTATAAGTTTTAAAACTGACCAATTTGGATTGACCAAATTTGAATTTATTCTATGGTGCTCACATAGTTGTTGTTTTACCTAGTGTAAGAGGCCAAGGCTTCTTTGAGCATCAAAATATTTGAGATAGAGATAGGAACAAACCTTGGGAGCCATCACATGAGTGATCTTTTCTGTCCTTCAGAAGGAAAACCCACCAAATCCACAGCGAACAAAGAAAAAGGTAACTGCCTCATGACCTTCTGCCATGATGTCTGAGGCCATCATCTACAGTCTACAAACTCTGTCACATTATAGTTGTTAAATTCACTGATTGTGATAAAAATGGATTTTATAATATGGTATTGTTGTGGTTTGCTATTTTAAAATATTATATAATGTAAAAGACCAGTGCTCCATTTAACATTAAAACATTCTAGATTGAGGTGGGAACAATCCTTAAAAATAGTAAAACAAAGGATTGGAGATATGGCTCAGGAGGTAAAGGTACTTGCTGCCAAACCTGATGACCTGAGTTCAATCCCAGGAACCATATGATGGAAAGAGAAAACAAGTTCCCAAAATTTGTCCTTTGCTCTCTACCTGTGTGTCACATGAGTGTCTACACACACACATAAATCAAATGTAATTTTTAAAAACCTAGGGCTGGAAAGATGGCTCAATGGTTAAGAGAACTAGCTGCTCTTCCAAAAGACCCAGGTTTATTCCCAGCATTCACATGGTAGCTCACATCCATCTGTAATACAGTCCCAGGACTTCCAACGCCTTCTTCTGACCTCTGAAGGGACCAGATATAGATATAACCACACTTCTTTTGTTCTTCTGCTAAGATAAGACATTCAGCTCTCATCTCTAGAGTCTGGATAACTCATTGGATGACTGAGGCAGATGCTGAGGTTTCTGGTCCATGGACCACTGCTTAGGATGCAGAGATCTCACCTGATGAGTGTGCATTAGAAGCCCTCAAAATGTTTAAGTGCTTGACTCCAGCCAAGACTCAGTGAATTGAAATTGATGTTGATGGATCCTAGACAATTGTTTTGTTTTTCTTCCTCAATGTTAAGGACAAGCCTAGGGCCTCATTCATGTTAGGTTGAACATTCTATCATTGAACTACACTCTCAAGCTTGGAAATTTTTTTTTAATTCCGTGAGTGATTTTAGTCTATAACATGTTGATGATTACTGATAGACCCCCAGACTCGGGGTTCTATCGTATCCTGGCGGATGGCCCCAGAGACCCAGGCTCCAGACCAGTAGATGCAACAAGCAAGAGGATTTTATTAATTTCATTTGCACAATCGGGCCCTCTGCACTGGGAAGTGGGAGAAGCCCAGAACAGAATTTTTAGGCAAGTTTTAAAGGCAAAAACCACAAGATTAGCATAATTCGTGGGCTATTGTACAATTGGCTGGTTTGAAGGTTGCTATGAGTGGGCTTTTTGAGGTTTTTCCTGGTAGGGTGTGGGTAGGGTGTGCTCTTGGGGTGGTAGCTGTTTCTNTTTCTTGGAAAACCCACAAAGTNCTCTGTGTTGACCATGTGGCCTTATCCTAGGCTAACATCTGGTCTCATGGCCTGGTCTCGGG
>LZPO01097201.1:151834-169469 GCA_001675575.1 Neotoma lepida | reverse complement strand
CCACCGATCCTCTCCCTTAGGGCAGGGTCTGAGGGAATCACAGGGAACTCTTGAAAAGTTCCCTCCAGAGGCCAAGTTAACACTCTAAGAAACACATTCTGCATTGCAAAAGGTGACAAACTTTACTTTGTAAATCAATCATTGCATTGTGAGCACATCCTTCCAGTGGGCTAGGCAAAAGTCTAGGGGAGAAGAAGGTGTCTGTCCCATAGCATCCGTCACAAGTCAACAATGAGAACAATTAACACATTACACAAAACCAAGAGCACACGAGAAAAGATTTTGCCTCACCCAAAACCAAAACCGTTTCAAGAACAATGATGGCCTGATGTGCTCTGGGGGGAGCGACCCTCCAGGCTCAATCACACCAAAAAAACCATCCAGCCTCGAGGCTCTCTGTCCTCGATCAAACGGACATTGGGNGCTTTCACATCCCCACTGGGGGCTCGGAACGTCTCCCGGGACCCCGTGATCCCCAGCTCTCCAGCTCGTCAGCTGGCTTCCTGCCACAGGCACTGTCCATTATGGGATCACTCCACAGACCAAGCGCGCTTTAGAGAATGAAAGTACTAAGCCAAGACAAAGCAGCACAGAGTAGGACAAACACAAATCGCGCAGCAGCCGATCGGCAGTAAACTAAAAGTAGGACTTCTGATGGGAGCGGCCATTCGCTGGCGGGCTCCCCGGGGAGGAGGGACACTCGGTCTCTCTCCTTCCCCCAGATGACCCTGGAGGGAGGCTCCAGGGAGAGACCAGGGGTCTCAGGACACGTCTGCTTCCCCTGCTGGCCCAAAAACAGACTCAGGTCCTGCGCAGGCACAAAATACAGATGCTGATCCGGCCAGACAACAAGACAAACACAATGGACACAAAAGAGCTGAGCTCAGTCTTACCTCCAACTGGTCCAAGAATTGGGGGTCTGGGATTGCCCCAGATCTCGGTGGGACCTCCAAATGATAGATCCCCAGACTCGGGGTTCTATCGTATCCTGGTGGATGCCCCCAAAGACCCAGGCTCCAGACCAGTAGATACAGCAAGCAAGAGGATTTTATTCATTTCATTTGCATAAACGGGCCCTCTACATCGGGAAGTGGGAGAAGACCCGAACAGCATTTTTAGGCAAGTTTAAAAGGCAAAAACCACAAGATTACATAATTCGCGGGCTATTGTACAATTGACTGGTTTGAAGATTGCTATGAGCGGGCTTTTTGAGGTTTTTCCTGGTAGGGTGTGGGTAGGGTGTGCTCTTGGGGTGGTAGCTGTTTCTTTTTCTTGGAAAACCCACAAAGTGCTCTGTGTTGACCATGTGGCCTTATCCTAGGCTAACATCTGGTCTCATGGCCTGGTCTNGGGACTAGGCTTAGTTTCTTAATTTTTACAGGGGTGACAGAAATCATGGTTGGGGTCTTTCAGTTACTACTCAATGTTGCACGAATCCTGAATGATCTTATAATAAAAACCCAGAGCCAGATATCAGGGTGAAAGCTGAAAGATCAGAGAAGCAGAGCAAGCCACAGCTACCACCTCTTACCTCATCAACTCCTCAGCCTGACAGAAACTCTGCAAGAGAGCAAATTTCTGTCTCTTCCCACCTTATATTCCTGTCTCTGTCCAGCCATATCACCTCCTGTCTCAACCTTCCTAGTGCAGGAATTAAGGGTGTGTGCCACCACTGCCTGACCTCTGTGGCTAACTCTATGGCTGGCTCTGTCCTCTGATCTTCAAGCAAGCTTTATTTCTTAGATTATAAATATCACCACAACTAAATAAGAGAATAAATTTTTGTTTAAAAAGAGNGGGGTTGGAGAAAGGTTCAGTGGTTAAGAGCACTTGTTGCCCTTCCAAGGACCTGGGTTCAAAACCTAGCATCCACATGGTGGCTTGCAACCATCTGTAATTCTAATTCCAGGGAATCTGACTTCTTCTTCTGTACTCTTTGGACCCTAGGCTCACAAGTGATGTGTAGACATACATGCAAGCAAAGCATCCATACACATAAAATTAAAATAAAAACAAAAACCAAGGGGCAAGGGCATGGCTCAGTGGTAAAATGTTTGCCTAGTGGTAGAGTGCTTGCTATCACACTCTAGGTCCCCTGGATTCAAACTCCAGCACCATGGAGGGAGGGGCCACTAAAAGGGGGATGTGCCTCAATGGTACAGTGCTTGCCTAGACCTCAGTTCTACGCCCACATTAAAAAGATAAAGCCCAGGCTTCTAGGTTTCTAGACAATGGGATACTATGTAGATTTGCCTTTGTACTGCTCTTTCTCAGGACTCACTTGAAGTGTTTTTAATAAATGACTTAGAAATCTTGGCCCAGCAGCCTGAAAATAGTGTTCAGCAAACATAGTCTCACCTGCTATTATAAAAAACAAAGACTGTTGCAAGATTCCCTGCCTCAGAACCCTGTTGAAGATAGATGCCTGCAAACATGTCCCTCATGGGCCATTCAAGGTTCCTATAGAAAGAGATCCCATGAACCAGATTCATGTTTGCAGCCTAGAATTTGAACAATGTGTATAGTTCTTGTGTCATAGTAAATGTCTGGGTGAAGAGAAAAACCACAAATTATAATTTTGTTCACTTCAGCCCTGACTTGTTCGATGTTTTCCTTTGCTGGTGATGTCATGCGTAAGGAATTCTGCACCCGATAGCATCAGGCCCTACACAAGCACAAACATGAAGCGAGACTTAAAACTTAGGGTGAGCGTGACTGGTGTAGAGCTGGGTATCTGAGACGGGGGGGGGCGGGGCAGGGATGCGTTGGGGTTCACATTCTGGCTTCACATGATGGGAAGTTAGAGGATCACTGTAAAAGAGGAACATGGGCATTGTTGCAGAACAATAAAGACCTCCCTAGAGAAGCAGGGAGTGATGCTGGAGGCCTGAAAGACTAAAGGAGGGGTGGTCATGGAGGAGCTGTGGAGGCAAACGAAATGAGTGGAGGGTACAGGACAGAACCCAAGGAACCCCACATTTTAATAGGAGATCCAGTTCTTCAACCCTAAGTGGTTCCCCTGACCACATTCTTTGAACATCAGAAATGTTACCTTGGAAACTGAATCAGGAGAATCAGAACCCAATCTAGCCCTGGCTACACGAGCCCCTCTCAAAAAAAAAAATAATGATTTAATTAACTAATAATTAATTAATTAAGCCAGATAAGACATTATATTTTGGAGTTAGGCTTTCCTGAATAATAAATTTGTCAGGTTATCTTTAATTTATCTCTTTTGTTACTGTTGTTATTGCAGTGGTGTTTCTGTTATTTCCGTGTCAGAATCGCTGTTTTCACAATGTAAACCTTTCTAGTCTGACATATCCCGGCAAATCCCTGAATTTTATTTCATACCAGAATGCCTTTTTCTAAAATCTCTGCTCAATACTAGTCCTTAATATTTTGAGAAGAGGGACTGGAGAGACATATAAATAGTTAAGAGCACTGGCTGTTCTCCCAGAGGACCCAGGTTTGGTTCCCAGCACCCACATGGCAGCTTACAACCACCTACAAATTCAAGGCCAGGAGGTATGATTCCCACTTCTGGCCTCTGTGGGCACCTGCACACATGTGGTGCATGTATATATACTCAGGAACACACACATAAAATAAATATTTGAAATATACTTTGGAGTAAAGAGATTTCTGGGCCACCTTGGTTTAGACAAAGGTGACGTGTTCTAGCATTCTGTACTCACACTGCTCTTGATGACATCTGCAACATTTCTTCTTGTAGCTGGAAAATTCAAAACAGTGTACAGTGTGCCGCCAAGGACGGAAATTGCACCGTTGTGCTATTTGTAGAAAATTCTATCATAGGAAATGCCACATCCCGCCTGTGGAAGATAAGAGGTTAGTAAGACAATCCTGCCCCCCTGGCCCTTCCTCCTCAGGGCACACTTCCTCCCTACACGCACACACACACACACACACCCTGCTGGGTTGCTGTCTCCAGTTGGAGTGTCTTGATACAGTGGGAATAAGAACGTTAGTGTCATAATCCAAAAGTATCCAGAGCTGTTTCTCAGCACTCATAGCAGAAGATTAATGGAGATAAAGGCCTTGACAGTAGTCACCTGAGAGAAGTGTCACTCTGTCTCTCCTGTGGGCTCCACTGGGGTGATAGCACCAGTTGGTTGTTGGTTTTAACCATGCATTCCTCTTACCCACTACGGAATTGCAAAGTTGATAAAGCTGGGCTGTGTCAAGCCTTCAGAAATCCACCTCAGCATTCTACCAAACTAGTTGATTCTGGGTTGCAGAGCCCTGAATGAGAACTATAAGTTCTGTGTGTCAGCACCCCACCCTCACCCCCACAAAAGCATTCCTTTGCTTTATCTGTGTCTCTGAGCAGAGATAGTATGTGAGATTCCAAGAGGTTGAAAGGGATTGGATGGGTTCTGTGAATGGTGTGGATGGAACTCCTGTGACCTGGGGACTGATCTCTACCCGAAATCCTCTAAGAGAACATTGCCCTCTAGTGACAGGAGGAGTCATAAGACCACCCACTGCTTCCAGGGCACCATCTCAGAGGATTATTGGAAACCTCTTCTTCTGACTAGTTAGACAAGCTACCAAGGCACAAAATGAATCAACTCTTTCATTCTGCCCACAGGCAGCTCNTAATACCCCACCAGGGGCATTTTGTAATGGGCGCCTTGAAAAGACCCTGAATGGACAAGGAGAGGCCAGTATCATTAAGAAGGGTCATTGAAATGAATGAAACTTAGGGTGTCTTAGTCAAGGTTTTTATTGCTGTGCTAAAACACCACAACCAAAAGCAACTTGGGAAGGAAGGGCTTTATTTTACCTAACAATTCGTAGTCCACCATCCCTGGAAGTCAAGGCAGGATCCTGGAGGCAGGGACAGATGCAGAGGCCATGGAGTTGTGCTGCTTACTGGCTTGTTCCCGTGGCTTGTTCAGTCTGTTTTCTTATAGCACCCAGGACCACCTGCCCAGGGGTGACACTCCCACATCAATCATCAACCAAGAAAATGCACCATAGGCTTTTCCACAAGGCCAGTCTGGTTGGGGCATTTTCCCCAACTGAGGTTTCCTCTTCCATGGACTCAAGTTGTTATAAAATTAGCCAGCACGTGGGGTAAAAAGGAAAATATTTGACACCATCAGTAAATTTCCTTTCCAATAAGCTTCCATAACACAGACTCTAGCTGCAGACCCAGCAATGTCAAATGAAAGGACACCTGTAGCTTTTGCTATGTTTATTCAGGAAGGCTGAGAAGCAAGAGTTGCTTTCTGGTTTCCTGGTTGTAACTCTCGTCTGATTGGCTCATCAAGGTTCAAGAGGCCTGTGCTTAAGGCACCAAATTTACTGTTATAACCAAACATGGCTTGTTGTCAAGCTCCCAATACTCAGATGGGAACTTCTAGTTTTGAAATCAATAGGAATTCATCACTTCTTTGGATACCACCTCATTCAACATACTCACCACTGATAGAAGGGGTTACCTTTGCATATCGAACCCACATGGAGCTCCAGTACAGTGTCCTCCAAGAGTGAAGTTGAATGCAAGATGGAAACCACTTGCCATTCTTGAACAGAGGTCTTTATCAGCCACAGGTGTGGGGGCTGGTTCACAGACTCTGCCTTTGCTCACTTTGTGCCTGACCTCTCAGTGGCCCATGGAGCTGTGTCTTCTGCAAGATAAAGGATCAGTTAAGGTGCCAAGAAAATCAAGCATGTTATAAGGAATCGGAGGTCCTGAAGAGGAAGATGTTGCCTGAGGAGCAGCTGGTGAGTTGTGTGAAGTTGAAGGCCCCTCTTTTTGGTTGGCAGAAGGAACACGGTCTCACAGATGGTGAGGAACAGAATCCCAAGGTAAATCGTGATGTGCTTTTGATCATGTGACCCAATGCTAACCTTTATAGTCCAGAGAGTAGCTGCATTTCATATTTGTCTCAAAGAGGTCAAAAGTCTGGGAGTCATTGGAATTTAAGCAGGCCTTTTCTCTCTAAGTTATCTTCCATTTAGAATCGTCTTTCATCTTTTGCAGAAATGTGAGCTGCTTCTCTTGACTATGTACTGCCATTCAAAAAGTGGCTTTTTTATCTGCAAACCAAAGCAAGTGAGTAACAACAACAAAACTGAAGTCTTGTGATCTTATTCCCATACAAGTTGTCTTTCTCTTTGCCTTGTTGATGGGTATCTTTGTGCAGGTAGCCATACATAGCAAATTACCACAGACTGAGGCAGTATATACAATCTAAATTTGTTTCTTATGGTTCTGGAGACTGGTGGTCTGAAGCCAAGGTACAGAAAAAGACTGGGTTGTGGTGAGGACTTTTGACTTCTTTATTTGAGACAGTCTCACTGTGTATCTCTGTCTGGCCTGGAACTCACTAAGTAACCAGACTGGCTTCAAACTCACAGAGATTCACTTGCCTCTGCCTCGAAAATGCTGGGATTAAAGGCGTGCACCACCACAACTGACTAAAAGTCTTCTTCTTTGGGGATGCAGGCAGGTCACTTATGACTGCTCTCTCATGTGGTGAAAAGAGATAGAGAGAGCTTCCTGGAGTCTTAATAAGGGCACTGACCCCACTCCCGGGGGGGGGGGGGAGTGGCAGGAGACCTTCATAACCTAATTGCAAAGGCTTTTTCTCCTTAGTTCCAGTGTACCAGGGCTTAGGATTTCACCCTGTGAGTTAGAGGCAGTGGAGATACAAACATTCAGAATCAGGACTATGCTGACAGCCCTCCCTTCGGTGCTTTCCTCAACAGAGGAAAGAGGACTTTCCAGAGCTCCAGGAGCACATGTGGCTAAACAAAATCAAATACAGGCTGAATAAGAAGGCGTACCGTTCAGTACAGCATTTTGTGGAGGACATGCGCCGCATCTTTCAGAACCACAGCATAATCTATAAAGTAAGAGCCTCTGATTTCTTTTTCTCTGTGAATTGAGTCACTATAACTGCCCTCACCATGGGGCAAGCCTACACACGTCAAATTTGAGGGGGGATTTGGAAAGCCCCATGCTGCAGGTGGGGAAAACAACCATGACTCACACAGGACCTCCAAAAGCTCACTGCTGGACAGTTGATTTTCACCCACGGTGAGCAACAGGCTACAGAGCTGCTCACTGTTGCAGGGAACAGAAGTGTANTTTAAAGACAGCCAGCATTTCTGTCTATAAAGAGAGAAAATTGGACTTCTCACATTGCAAAACATCAAATTTCTTAGTATCTAAACATCCTAGTGCTGGGGCAAAAAGTTCTTGCCCCAGGGCTGGAGAGATGGCCCAGCAGTTAAAAGCACTGACTGCTTTTAGAAAGAACAGAATATGGTTCCCAGCACCCGCATCAGGGGGCTCACCTGTAACTCCAACTCCAGGGAATTCAACACCCTCTTCTTAACCTCTCCGGCATCTGCACTCCCATGTACACACTGCACATAACTACACATGCTTAAAAATAATAAAAATACCAAAAGCAGAGGCAGGCACATTTCTCTAAATTCCAGGCCAGCCTGGTCTACAAAGCAAGTTCTAGTTAAAAAAAAAAGCAAGTTTTAGGCTAGTCAGGGCTACACAACGAGACCATGGCTCAAACAAACAAACATTAGTAACAACAATAACAGTAAGTATATTTTAATTAATTTTCTATTTTAAAATTTTGTTTTTCATACATTTTCACCATATTCTTCCCCTTTCTCCAACTCTTCCCAGACCCTCCTCACCTCCCCATGCACTCGACTTCAGATTCTCTCCCTCTCAAAAAAAAAGCAACGAAAGAAAAACCAAAAAAAATGAAAATCAAAGCAAACTAAAAACCAGACAAACAAACCAAGACAAAAGATACCAAAACAACACAAAAAGTGTGTGTGTGCACATACACATACACACACACACACACACACACACACACACACACACAGAGAGAGAGAGAACAAAACCCCATAGGGTCTGTTTTATGTTGACCAACTACTCCTGGTGTGGGGCCTGTCTTGGAAATGTTGATATACCCAGTGACACTCCATTGGAGAAAACTGATTTTCACTTTCCCAGCAGGTACCAATTGCAAATAGCTTTCTGATTAGGGGTGTGACTTTGTGTTTACTTCTTCTCTGTGCTGGTGTTTTGTCTGGTTTGAACCTCTGCAGGTCTTAAGCATCTGTCTCAGTCTCTGTGAGTTCATATGTTCATGAGCTCTCTTGTGTCTGGAAGGTGCTGTTTCCTTGGAAGCATCCACCAACCCAGGGTCTTACAGTCTTTGCACTTCCACATAGACCCCTGGGCCCTGAGGGAGGGGCTTGACAAAGACATCCCATTTAGAGCTGAGTGCGCCATAGTCAGTCTCTGCACATTGCCCAGGTGTGGGTCTGTGTTAATTCCCATCTACTACAAGAGGAAGCTTCTCTGGGAAGTGCTGAAGTGATGCTCTGACCTTCTATCTGATGGATAACAATATTAATAATACTTAAAAATAATTATAACAATTAACAATAAATCTTTTTTTAAAAGTTCCACACAATTAGAGAATCCCCCTAGTCATTGGATGAGGTGACCTAAGGTTGGGGACATGTCTTTAAAACACTTTCTCTAAGATCTGAGGGGAGACCAGAAGGAAGTCTAAGCAAGCTTTAGTGAAAAGGAAGTACAGCCTGAGACTAGAGTACCAGACAGAGGTCGAGGTGGGCAACTGAGGGGTGGGGAAGGAGGTACAGATGAAATTGTCACATTGAGTCTTTGTCCACTGAGGCATGAAGTGGGCATGAAAACTTCATTTTGTCCAGGGTGACATGGGTTTGGAGTGTAGACACTGTACTCCGTTGTCTCTGATCAACCTAGAAAGAACAATTTCTGTCACTCTGTTACTTTTTATTTTAGCACTATAGTCAAAGACTGTTCTTTGTGCCCCAAATCCAGGGTGTGTGTGTGAGATAAGACATAGCTAAGTGATTCATTGTCATTGAGGTAACTCCTCCCCTTTGTTAGTGTTGGGTCTAAAATGAATAAGTAACCTTCTGTCAGTTTACCTTTTGTGGCTGGTTTGAGACCCTAATAGAGTCTTTTAGTTTATTTTTAACTAAACAGTGACAAGTGGCTTGCTGAGAGGATACAATTGGAAGGGTCACGCTACGTAGACCCAAACAGTCTTGAACTCACAGAGATCCACCTGCCTCCACTTCCCTGGGCTGGGACAGAAGAGTGTGCACCACCACCCTGCTAGCATTTCAAAGTTTTAAGTTGCTGCATTGAGAATATGCCTCTTCTCCAAATTTCATAACTCCTTATCTATCCTAGTAAGTTTCCAAGGGAAAGGAAGACCCTGTGAATTCCCCTAAGCATTTGCATGCTGTCATACCTCACCTAGCACCAACATGATAGAAGTGGAAAAATCTCATACCATGAAAATTTTGTTTCGTGCAAAATATATGAAATATACTGTATAAAATTGCATTTGAGCTATCTGTGAAATATTTATGTAAACCAAATGAATTTTTGAATTTCAACTTCAGTCCCATTACTGTGGTATCTCATTATGTATAGGCAAATATCTCATAAATATCTCAAAGCACTGCCCATCTCAGGCATGTAGAGCAAGGAATATTCAACCTGCAATACTATTTTTATATATTTCTGTCTTTCCAAGAAAAAGACATAACCAAACTATCAGGGAATATAACCTCTTTCTTTAAAAAAAATGATTACACTTCTATTTATTTACTTTGTGGAGAGACAGAGCATCAGTGCGTGTCATGGTACAGGTGCATGTGTGGAGGTCAGGGGACAACTTGCTGGAGTCAGTTCTCTTTCCACCATGTGGGTCCCAGGGATTGAACTCAGTCTGCTTAGCAGCAAGGTGCCTTTACCCACTGGGCCATCTCGAAGCCACCCCACCACCACCACCTCAACCTCCTCTTAACTGGGTTAAACATTCCCACTTGGAATAGTCTAAGCAAGGTTCTGGGTTATCCGGAGGACTGGCTGGCCAAGCTTACCAAGCAATGGCTAATACTGATTTCCTACTTCTCTTGCAGAACAGCAAGTTCAACAATCTTGGAGTCACAGTAGGAAGCCTATTTGAGGAGACTTTCAAAACAACTTTTTCAATCAATGATACAAGCAAACAACTTCAGCACGTTGTTTTGTTAACATAGTTCCTTCTGTTCTCTGCACTACCCGTCCTTCCAGCAGTCAACAGCACAATGCTCAGAGAGCCCACCGTCCACTCTGCCCTTCTGTGTAAACACCTGCCACACTTCTGCTTCTGACTTTCTGTATTGCCTTTCCTGTTCAATTATCTTCCTAAATAAAACTTAACGCTTGCAATATACATCGTAATGGTGAACTGTCAGGTACTGAGGGAGCCCACTGTGATGACGACTCTGGAAGCAAAATTGTACCCCTCCTCCATTTTAAACCCAAGTGTGGTTGTCTCCAAATGTCCTCCAGAGCATCTTTTCTAAGGATGGCCTGGCCCCTCTAACCCAGTGACTAGGTGGAGAAATCAGCAAAAGAGGCCAACCGTGAAAACACTGTCCTTGGGAACAGCTGGAAGGTGAACCATCCTAACAGGTACAACAATTGTTTCTCCTGTGATGTAAAATGGGAATGAGAAGCCACAAGTTCAGCCCTAGGAGCTCAGCCATGAAGAGAAAACTCAATCAGGAACTATGGCTGACTGCTCAGCTTCCACAGACAGTTTCCACTGGCTGTTGTGAGCATCCAATTTGATGGTGTTACCTCTCTGTTGCTATTTATTCTTCAACCTGGAAGCCTCACCAAAGGCTAATTCTGCTCCACCCTGGACTTCACTGGGAGCTCTGCCACCGCCCCCTCTGCCCCAGGACTCCCCCAGTCAACCCCCCCTGGATATTTCAAGCACATGATTAATGATGTTTTCTTGTTTTTATATTTACTTGTACTTTGGCTTGTTACATACTTAATAAACTCAGTCATTCAACACTGAAAGTATGGCTATCATTATTGGTTCTCAGGACTGTGCAGAACATAGTAGGGCGGGTCAACAATCTCTATTTGAAAGTAGTGACTCTTAGAAAACATGAAAGAGGGAGGAGGACCAGACATGGATGAAATGATTCACTGCGCAGGCGCCTGGCCTCGGCTCAGATTGCTAGAATAAAGGAACAAATGTCTTCTATGTCTGAAACTGCAGTTTACAGGGTGAGCATGTCAGCGCTCAAGGGACTTCCAGTGTTAGCATTCAGGCATTTACATTGGCCTGCTCTCAGGGACCTAGCAGGACACAGCTGCAGCAGCAGCAGCCAAGATGTGACACTTGGCTTGATAATATTTTTGAATCCCTGGTAATAGGTTTCTCCACTGACGCAATAAGCCAGATCAAGGGGAATTGAAAGTCCAGGTTTAACGAGCAAAGCACTCTCTGGTGACTCTCAAGTCCCCTAGAAGTGAGGCGGGGGAGGGAGGAGGAGCCATGGCAGGTCTATGGACTAGAGCTGAAATACCCTGTGGGCGTGGTCTTGAGCAGCTCCAGGGGAGGAGCCGCTGCTTGGCAGGCTTTCTGAGGGTCAGTGCTTGGAGAGGGAGAAGGAGGTCTGAGGTGAAGCTTCCAATGGAACATTCCATCCTTCTTGGATATATGAGTGCTGGTTCAAGTCTGGCTACTTCCTGTTAGCATGGGACGATGTGGGGAGGGGGAGCTGGGAGTCAGTGGGCTCATGCTTGGCGGGAGGTGTGGGTGAAGAAGCATTCAGTTAACTGCCATCCTGGAAGCCTCAGGGATCTGTTTCTTGAGGAAACAGTGAAGACAAGTTGCTAGGAGAAAAAAATAAGTTGTTATCACTGGCCCTATGAATGGGACTAGCCGTGGGGAGAGTGGAGATTGCCAGTAAGAATGTGTCAGTAAGATTGCCAGTAAAAGATCCCTGGTTGCCGGGCGGTAGTGGCGCACGCCTTTGGTCCTAACACTCAGGAGGCAGAGGCAGGCGGATCTCTATTAGTTCAAGGCCAGCCTGGTCTACAAAGCGAGTTCCAGGACAGACTCCAGAGTTACACAGAGAAACCCTGTCTTGAAAAACCAAAGAGAGAGAGAGAGAGAGAGAGAGAGAGAGAGAGAGAGAGAGAGAGAGAGAGAGATCCCTGGTTATACTGATAAAGACGAATGAGCAAGGCAGAAAAGCAGATAGGCCCTTCATTAGGACAGTTTAGAAAACCAGAGGGTGGAAGGTCCCAGTTGCTGGACAGACCATCCATCCTGAATAGGTGGTACCAGCATTAATGTCCCAGGAGCTTGGGGGGATGGCAAGCCAAACTGGGGGATGATGAGTTCCAGGAGTACCTGAGTCATCACATCTGCTGTTTCCCTGGTGATTGGGAGTGCCTCTATCCATCCTGTAAAGGTGTCAATAAGAGATAAGAGATAACAGAGCTTTTTGTAAGTGGGCATGTGGGTGAGGTCAACCTGCCAGTACTCACCGGATTGGTGTCCTCAGAGCTGGTGCAGGGCCTGGCGTATCTGGAGGGCCCCCTGCAGGTTAGCCTTGGCACACTTCTGGCAGGAAGAGTGGACCTGTAAATCACCAGCTCAGTAGCCAGTAAGTCTCTGTCATTTTTAATAGATTTAGAAGCTGCTTGGTCTGCACTTCTGCTTACTCAGGTAAAATTTATCCTTCTCAGAACTCTGATGGTGTTGATGACTAAGCTAGTGATAACTTTGTCAGTTTAACAGCAGCAACCAAGGCTTCAGCTGCCTTCTAGTTCTCTTTGTGTGTAAAATTCAGGCCACAGGCCTCTCTCTCTCTCCTAGAGCTACTACTAAGTCTAGACACAATTTACCTTGTTACCATGCTCAGACAAGAGATAAACTCACAGAACAGATTTCAACTAACTTTTTACTACTCCTTCATTTAAAGGGCCTTCCTCTACAATGACTGCCCTCAGTAATCAACCACCGGTGTCTCCTGGTGAATGAGATAGAAAGAAGGTGTTTTAAGGTATAGAATTTATGTGAAAATATGAAAGCTTAAGTTGAGGATCTAAGAAAACATTTTAGGGTCTAAGAAGGTGCTTTAAGGTGTGTAAATGCAGATTATTACGGTGTGTAAGGGCCTGAATGCTAACATTTTCTCCTCTGCTTTTTCTTTGCAGAGAGTGTATGATGCTCAAAGTCACTGATACCAGGACAGACTCATGGTGAATGTAAAACTTTCTGTAACTCCCAAACTGTGAGATCACAGGGAGAAGATAATCCAAGTGCTGAGAAGCTTCCTCTGAGATTTGCAACAACATGTACAGACACAAACCTTAGTTTGCTACATTGTGTCATGTCTATAATTTGGACTCAACTCTTGTTTTGAAGGTTATTAAAATCTCTGAAGATATTGATCTACTTATAGCAACATTTGTAATAACTAGCGTAAACAACAAAAATGTGTGTCTAATCAAGATGGTTGCTTGTGTTTTTCCAACTTTGTTAGACTTTTAATTACTTTGGAAAGTGAGTCGTAGCAAAATTAGGACTTAGTTAAAAACTGCTTTATGGTGGCTAGTTTTATGTCAATTTGACACAAGCCAGAGTTATTTAGAAAGAGAGACCATCAGCAAAGAGAGTGCCAGCACCAGAATGGCCTGCAGGGTTTATTTTTGATTGATGAACAATGTAGGAAGTCCTAGCTTATTATGGGCAAAGCTACCCCCCTGGGTGCTGTAAGAAAGCAAGTTGAGCAAGTCATGGAAGCAAGCCAGGAAACAGCACCCCTCCCTGGATCCGCATCAGTTCTGGCTTCCAGGTTCCTGCCTGGAGCTCCCACCCCGGCTTCCCTGGATGATAGTCTCCAAGCTTTAAGTTGAAATGAACTCTTTCCTCCCCAAGCCGATTTTGCTCATGGTGTTTATCACAGCAATAGAAACCCTAACCAAGACATGTTTTGTTTTTGTGAATTTTTGTTTGTTTATTTGTCTAAACTTTCTCTAAATGTTATACACAATTTAGAATCATGAAACAGGTAAGATTGTCCTTCTGTGAAGATAAGAGTCTCAGAAAGAAAGCCAAAACATCTTGATTAGACACACATTTTTCTTGTTTATGCTGGTTATTACAAATGTTGCTATAAGCAGATCAATATCTTCAGGGATTTTAATAACCCTCAAAACAAGAGTTGAATCCAAATTATAGACATGACACAATGTAGCAAACTGAGGTTTTGTGTCTGTACATGTTGTTGCAAATGTTACACTCCAAGGCCAGCCATTACCTCGTGGACAGGGAACCCTGCTAAGTCTCCTGGCTTCTTGATCAGACAGACCATGGAGTCTCTAACAATTGGATTCTGATCCATGTACATTCCACAGGGAGGAGAATCAATGGAGAGAGACATGTTCCCTATGCTTCCAAAGGAGGGAACATGACCATCAGGGCTCTGACCTATCCCTGCAGATGACATGCTGATGGAGGAAAGCTAAGGGCATCAACGGGTCACTCCTAAATCCCCAAAAGGAATACATACAGAGTCTCAACAGACTTTACAACAACAAGATTTCTCTTTGGCCACCTATATGGTCTTAAACACCCAAAAGGACAGAATAATCAAAACAAATGCATTCAGACAACCAGACTTTAGCCAGTTTTAAAAGGACACTGTTAAATTCCATAAAGTTACTGACTGACTTCACCTGTTCAAAATTAAACCCTATTTTCCAGGAAGCATTTAAAGTAAAAATAAATAAATAAAAACAAGGGAGACTAGAACAATAAACCAACTGGGGACATATACTTTGTCTTCAAAAGGGACCCCAAAGGTCAGCCTCAGGTAAAAGCTGGATGTGATGGCGCACGCCTTTAATCCCAGCAGTTGGGAGGCAGAGGCAGGCAGATCTCTGCGAGTTCAAGACCAGCCTGGTTTACAGAGAAAGTTCCAGGACAGCCAGGGCTATTTAGAAAGACCTTGTCTCAAAACAAAACTTAGGCCCATCAGGCAAAGTTTTTCTTGAACGTTCTCTGACGCTATTGATGGATAAGCAGGTTTGTTTCTTCCATAATTCACGGAATTATTCCTGAGACATCATATCCTACACAGTTGCTCTCTGCTCTTTTGCTTGGAAGCCTCACCTGAAGAAATCCTGCCCTGCCCTGGACTCTCTATATGTGGAACTCCATATGACTGTCTCAATGGGGCTTCTACAGTCTATATCTGCAGGCTGTTTGAGTATCCAATTAGATGATGTTTTGCTATCTATCCATCCAATCTGTTTGTCTATCTGTCTATCACTTGCTATTTATTCTTTTACTTTGAGTTGCCATATAGTTAATAAACTCACTCATTCAAAATTAGAGAAAACAAAACTATCTTATTTTATTACTGGGCAGCACAACAGAAGAGCAGTCAGGGACAGCAGTACAGACTTGGGAGCTGACTGCATCCACCACAATGTTCATGTCAGCAAGTATTTAAGCACAAAACCCACAAAACATCTGTGCCAAGTTACAGTTATATTTTCCCACCAATCAGTATTCAAAGGTTAGGGACTTTCCTAGGAACATTTTTCTTGGGTACACTTATCTTGTTCTCATTGGTTGGTTCACTCAAGTGTGGTGGTGGTGGGGGCTTGCCCACCATTCATGCCTCAACTTGCCAAGCAGGATGTCAGTTGCCCAGGGAGGTCTTGGGAACTTAAACTTTATTTGTTTCTGAATAAAATCCCTTTCTACTTTACTATTTGTTTATGCTTCTTCAATTCTTTGAACAGCATGCCTGGAAACACCTGATCCAGACAGAGACTCCCAGCAATATCACTTTGTAGTGCAGGCTAGCCTTCTGCCTCATCCTCTTAGATACTCACAAATACAGCCCGCTAATGAGAACTCAGGACATTTCAAGAGCTCTGTGCAAAGAAATGGGGATAAAGGCCAAATATATATTTTATTATGCTTCAGATAGGCATGGTTACGTGAAAGAAAAACTCAAAACTTATAAGTACACCATTTTCTTTTGAATGTACCATCAATACATCAACAAAGTCAGAGAATATTGCCTGGCCTCTCTGTTGTGGGGTATCCACCAGACAAGACTGCTTGGACATGTATTTAACCCAATGAAAATTTTTATTGGCCAACCAATGACTACACACTAGGTGTTCTAGATTCCAGCGTAGCCCCAAGGGGAGCTTTTAAGCACAAAAACAAACAAAAAAACAAAACAAAACAAAACAAAACAAAACAAAACAAAAAACATGTTCTGGGTTGACATACTTCAGTTAACAGGAACAGAGTTAGCCAGAAGCAGAACTACAGAAGCCAAAAAGTGAGGTTCGTATATTTAGAGACTTTCCCAGAACTGTGGACTTTAATGGAGTAGTTCTTTGTTTTCATTTTGGCAGATGGTACTGTCCACATACTGAGTTACAGTTTGATTGGTACTTCCATCATGGAGTCAGTTGTGCTAAGGTCTAGGGGCTTACTAAGGTCTGGAACCCTGTTAAACTCTCCACATCTTCAAAAGTGTCAGAAAAAGTAAGGTGCAGAGAATGGACGGCTGGGCTCTTCGATGTCCCCCAAGAATGGTGAGTCAGGAAACAGGAGGTGTGAGTTCCTGAAGGAAGTTCTAAGTTCTGGAGCCCATGGTACATGGTCCTCACTCTCCTCTTCCATCTGCCTCCCGACTCTTGGTGTCAAGGTGAAGACTTCCAGAAGTTCCTTCTCATCATCCTCATCACTGCCTTCTGAGCCGTCACTGCTGATCACTGCACCNCAATACAAAACCCCTTGGGGCTCTCAGAGAACAACCTCAAAACTGACCCAACCGGAACCCCAGAATGCAGACACCAGGAAAGATCCAGAAGCTTGGATAATGTTTAGGTAGCAATGCCACAGCCATAGTTGGTCCCTCCAGAGTGTTCTACTCTGTGCTGACTTTGAGGGACAGCCCTCTGACTTTGGTTGTCTCAAAGCCTTGCCTGTCACACCTCCCTCTCCTGATTCTCCTTTCTCCATTCCTGCTATCTCTACCCATTTCTCTGCCCCTGCTGGCTCCTCCCTCTGCTTTCTCTCACTCTGTGGATCTCCAGCGCTTTCTGCTTCTGCCTATTTTGTCTCCTCCCCCACCCCCTACTACCCAAACACTCCTGGCTTCCTTGTCTAACATATTTNCTTGTGACTATTCCCTCCCAGATCTCTTAAAAATTTCCCATTGCCTACCTAATTTCCTAGTTAAAGGAGTGTTAGAGCCCATGGCTCCCTGCATCTATCTGAGGCTCCCAGAGCTACCGAGCTGGACTCTGGTCACATGCTCAGCCAGTCACCTCCACTATGGCTTAGAAGGGTCACCCATCACCACAGGCATCATAAGTTATCCTTACCAATGACTTCATCCTCTTGGTTCTGCATTGTCCCTGGCTTCTGTGGGTTTTTTTGTTTCACAAAACAAGGTTGTGTCCGGTTTTCATGTGTGTCTGGATTTGTCCCTGGAAAAGAAGAGAATGTTACTTGAAGAATTCTCATCCACTCCCTTGAAAAAGCTTCATGGAATCCTGTTCTCTCTCTGGACACTTGACTGTGGAGCACAAGCATAGTGCTAAACTTTTACCACTTAGCCAAGTGTGGTGACTCATACCTGTCATCACAGCACTTGGGAGGTTGAGACAGGAGGGTCAGTCATGAGTTCAAGGCCAACATGGCTACATATAATAAGACCT